>JAQFZE010002831.1:0-13730 GCA_034695245.1 Dicyrtomina saundersi | reverse complement strand
GAAAACCCGCCTAATCCCCCACTTTTTAAATTTAAACCAAACCAGTAAACGTGCATGCAATTCAGTCGCTTCAAAGTCATCCGGATGTAGCATGAATAAGTTTAAATCATTTAGATTAAATGTTTTATGCATTCGTTTAAATTTATAACAAGCTAGTTTGTTAAAAATTAAACATTTTTCTGTAGTGTAGAGACTAAAAAAAATAGGAATGGTGTAAAATTTGATGTGATGTAGAGAAAAAATAGGAAGGCTGTAAAATGTGGTGGGATATAGGAAAAAAATAGGAAGGCTGATTTTCAGATTCCAAAACAGGAAGGAAATAGGAAGGGTGAAATTTTTTGGAAGAAATAGGAAGGAAAATAGGGGCTGAAATTTGTTTTGTAGGAAATAGGAAAAAAGTAGGTATGCGAATAAAGTGCCCATCACTGCGTGGGAGTATAAAATCTGGAAGTTCTTTCGTTGAATTATCTCATCCATTCAAAACTGACATTATTTATGGGTTTTCATATTTTAGTCCTAACACATTTTATTGTTTTATTTATTTACAGGACTTTCAATAATGGAATTTGCCAATGCTCTAGTTCTGACAATCTGCCTCAAAAAACTCAGGGTAACATATTAATTGCGTTTTATCAAACATCTTTTAATGTTACGCGGGTCCAGGGCCGGACAAAGAAATTGCTTTTTTTCCATGCGAGAACCGCTATTTTGATTTTATTAAAAGTTTTCTTTGGTAAACCAAAATGTTGTATTCACATGTTTTACAAAAGTTTAAAATGTTCTATTTACATATTTTAGAAAAGTGTAAAATGTTCTATTTACATATTTTTAAAAATTGTAAAATGTTCTATTTACATATTTTTTTAAATTGTAAAATGCTTTATTTACATGCTTTTTGAAAAGTGTTAAATGTTTTATTTGCATATTTTTGAAATGTGAGATAAAATATTTATTTGCATGTTTTTAAATAGTACAGAACTTTCCATTTACAGGTTTTTTGAAAATTTAGGCAGCGGGCAGCGGGGGCTGCCTACGCTGGCCACATTATCCGGCCCTGCGCGGGTCTCTATATTGGAACGCGGGGGTCTCGTATGCTTTAACATTACGTGTTTACATTACATTTGTATTACATTACGTTTGTATTACATTTTAATAGGCACAGTGTAGAGTATATTTTTGTTATTACTTGCACAGCTTCAATAGGTAATATCTGTATATTTGTATACATTATCCTGACGTTATTTGTGGACGATCCCTAACTTATCAATATTTTTTTCTGAACATTCTCATTTTGTTGGAAATACCTAAAGGTAACCAACTGCAACATTCTTGAAGTAAAGTGCCTTCCTCCAGTGTGTTCTTGTGACGCTTGACATCTTCGCATACGTAGAGGAATATATTGCAGGAGGAGGTATTAGCGAGTGGTCATGGGTACTAATAATTTGAAAAATATTCATGTTGTCATCGCACATGTGCTTATTGCAAGTTTATGTCAAAATATGTGTTCTGCATCGATTCAAAAAACAGCGGGGGGAGGAGCTATCTTGGGATCACTTCCGCTTAATCACTAAAGCTGAATCTAATTAAAGATTCTACGACATTGTACCGAAACGACATTTCGAAGTACGACATTGCGTAGGCGACATTGAGTACCCACGACAGTACGTCGTTGGACAATTCGAAGTGTACTGTTCGGCGAAGATATCTCGTTGAAAGACATTGTGTTTAATGTGTTGGGACGACGGACAATGCGTTGAAAAAAACTACGTCGACAAGCATTTTCGACGACACTTTATTTGAGTATCTAGACGAGTCTTGAATATTTTAATTTTTCTAACTATGAATGCTTTGCAACACTGGCACAGCTACGTGTAAATGAAGCCGAAAGGCTATGATAATGGGGGTCTCTTTGGTAAGTCATGGCTAGGCCGGTAAATCATGCCCAACTTCGAAAAGTCATGCCTCATTTCACTTCGGTAAGTCGTGCCCCATTTCACTTCGGTAAGTCATGCCCCATTTCACTTCGGTAAGTCATGCCCCACTTTGGTAAGTCATGTCCGACTTCGGTAAGTCATGCCCCAATATTTTTCGTTTAAAAAACTTAACCAAGCTCCTGAAGCTGCGTGAAAACGGAATAGTTATATTTGTCCCACCCGCCTTCAGGTTCCAATCAGTTTAACCTGCCCCCCCCCCCCCCCCCACCTCCCTAACCAAAAAAAAACCTCACCTAACCCTGAATATAGGAAACCTCGAGGAAAAGCAAAAACTGAAAAATTAGCGTTAACAGTAATCAAGCAATAATTGTTATTTTTACAGAGCAGGGTTTAGGATTTCGTTCAAAGAATGAAATATTTATTATATAGGCAACAGTTACTACGATGCGATGTAAATAACAATATGCTAAGTAATAATTTTTATACTGCCAATAATATTTAATATAATTTCCAACAAAATAATTTCTAATGATTCCAGTATTCCATAGGGTTGTAGCAATGAGTTGTACATTTCAGTGAATACTGTGTCGTGTAAATAAAATAATTTATTTAAAGAATTTAAAAATATCATTTTGCAATACTGTACACCTGGGCATGACTTATTGAAGTGGGGCATGGCTTACCGAAGTGAAATGGGGCATGACTTACCGAAGTTGGGCATGACTTACCGGCCTGGGCATGACTTATCAAAGAACAGCCTGATAATGGTATAAATATGAATATGAATAAACACAAGCTGTATTTTTGTTTTGCATATTTCCTTTATATCCTACAAATTGATAGTAAATTTAATTTACCTTACGCACATCGTCAGCCGCTGCCGCTACTATTACTTTGATTTAAATTCAGGCTTCGGCATAACAGCTTTATTGTGAAAACACAATACCTAAAACTCTAATCAGTTGTTCCCTAGTATGTCATGCATGAAGACATGAATGGCATAAAAGAGATTTTTTAATAATTTTTGCTATTTCGTTCCTACTTTTTACAAACGAATTTTTTCTATCCGATAGTAAGATAAAACTTTAGAGTTTTCGTGAAAACACTAATATGCGGTTGGCAAGCAGATTTTTGATATCAATTATTGTGTATGTCAAACAGTAAGTGCGTACCTATTGTTCTTAAATTTAAAATATTAATGAGGTCCTGATTTCAGCTGGTTTAGGTGTAATTGTTGTTTTTAATTTTATTTATTGAGAGTGAAGGGTCAGAGGTGGTCACGCCGAATTCGTCCCATATGTTGTTTTCTGAAAGGCTAAAAGGTAAGTGGCAGTATTGGCGGGTGGTGTGGCAATATAGAGGCTTTCGGGTATGTGGCAGTATAATGTAATCGATAATGTTTGGTGGTCATCCCTGTGGAAATTTCGGCAACTGCCAAACCGTCTACTTATACTGCCAGATCCACTGCAGCCTTTTCTGAAAAGAGCATGTAAAAAAACTAGATTTGCTTAAGAACATGATGCGAATGAAAATTTTGTCCAGAAAATGAATTTTTGATTCTTTTGCACCCTGTAGCTCCTAAAATTTTCGTCTGATTTTAGACAAAAGTGTAGTTTTGTAATTCGCAGAACATTTTTTAAAAAGTGATTTTTGGGTTTAAAAATTCTTTTATAACTTTATCATTTGTTAAAAACTGTAATTTCATATTAAAGGGAAACAAAAAAGCAACCTGTTTTTTTTTTAATTTTAAAATTTTAAAAACCCAGAAATTACATTTTACAAAATCTTCAGCGAATTACAAAACCACACTTATTTTGAAAAAATCAGATGAAAATTGTAAGAGCTGCAGGGTGCCAAAGAATTAAAAATTTATTTTCTGAAAATAAATATGTCGCTAGTTTAATTACTATTAGAAAATTTATACTTTCGAAACTCTGACTTAGCGAGTCAAAATGCCCATTAGCACCATGTTCTGAAGCAAATCTAGTTCTTTTTATATGCTCTTCTCATAAAAAAATATATGGCACGAATTCGGCGTGACCACCTCTGACCCTTCCCTCGAGCATGGGAAACATTCAACGTTATTGTGTTGTTTGGTGTGTATCTGGCCAAAATAACTATGCCCTTAAGTATTCGCTTTGTTTGGCATTGCCTTATAAATTAGTATCGTTATAAATTGAAAAAAATAAAATTCGCATTATAATACTTTACATAACACGTATACTGAGAACTGAGACCTTTGTGCTAGCTGTACTAGAGTACGGTGTCAAGTTTATTTAAATAAAATTGTTTTTCTCTCTACTCGTCATTTTCTTTTTCTTTATTATTAATGACATCAATTCTTTTATCACTGCCTCCAACATAACCACGTAATGTCTAACGGCGTAATTTAATTAGACGTAATGTCTACCAGCGTAGCGTCCGCCGACTAACTGTCTCCTACTCGATGTCTATCGACGGAGCGTCGTCGACTCAATTTCCATTCGGCGCACCGGTTTTAGAGGAAATGTCTTTCTTTGAAATGTTGTCGACTCAATGTCGTTCCGGTCCAATGTCGCCAGACCGAAAGGATAACGGCAGAAATTGGCAGTAAAATAGGAACGTAACGTAGTGTATTGACTTTAAAGGCATAAATATATGTGTAAAAAGGTTTTTTTTGTTACATCTATTGGAAGTTGTCATTCTTTATTCTAAATTTGGAAATTAATTCATAATTTAACACATGTGGCATAGGCTACGCTACAAAATATTTAATGAATAAAATCTTTTGAATTTAATTATGCTGGATGATGTTAATTAAATATAGTGTGTCATAAGAACACTATAAGTATTATATAATATGTAATTACGTATCACATGACACATGTAAATCAACATTCGGATGTATGTGTCCACACCAAACTGATATAGTTTTGAAATAAACATAAATATATTTATAATTTATTAGCTAAATGACTAAAAGTTAGAAAATTGCTTTAAGTAGTAATGAATTGTTGAATTCAAGAGATTAAAAAAAATCTCCATTTATAGGACTATGTCGCCCCACTGTCATTGGCTTTTATACATTGCGTAAATGCCTATCTTTAACACATGCTGTTACTATTATTATTCAAATAGAATATAATTTGTGGTTGATCATCTGATCTGATCAGCTTTTCCTTTCATTATCTATTTCCGCTAAAATCCTCAGCACGTGACATTTTAAATTCTGAATCTACCGCTAAAGCTTCACCTTACTTGCTATGTTTAGTTATGATATTAGGAGGGAGATCATCCATAAATGATGTCATTCAGATCATTCATATTAAAGAACCTACCCACTCCAATGGCATTACACTAAAAATACGTTTAATAAACAGCTACTTTTAGCATTGAACGTCATCAATATCCGACTAGACCCACTGACCTCACGAATGAAATTGTTTATGGACGATCCTTAAAGTTGGTAACTTCAATGTCTCAAGGTATTGTGCAAAAAACCCACTGACAAGAATACTGGAACTATCCAAGCCTTTATGTGCTGGCCTGGTGCCAGTACTGCCTGCAATTCCGCTGCTTAAGTACTTACAAACAACTGACTAGTGAGTATACCAATTGATGTAACTTGTAATCAAAAGAAAAAGTGTTCATTAGTAGTTAAGTTAAAATCCGTCTTACAATCAAATTAAAATATCAGAAATTGTGTCGTGTGACTACGAATAATACTATTTCTTTGTAAGTGCCTCACTTTCAATCAGTTGTCGGCGTGAGTGGACTCCTTTAAAGTAGGTAGGTCATTATTGTTTATTTATTTTATGTTTATTATTTATTATTACGTAAGGCTTAATGTTGTAGTTGGCTTTCTTGTTTATTGAGTGGGGTCAGGGTGGGTAATGATGCCGGCTGTGTAGCTGACACGAGTCGATGTACAGCAAAACTTCTTTTTTGTCCGTCAATAAAGTTCGACTTTCAATATTGAATATTCTAATATCCTTATTCTGTAATTTTGAGTTTCAAAACTGCTCGACGAATACGAACATACTCATCGTCATCGATAGCCGGCCAACATTTGACATTAAGACATTAACCATTGAGGAGACTGGTCACTATTACCCATCCTAAACCCTGATCAGTTAGTAATTATTGATTATTCGTTATTAATGACGGAAAAGGGTTGTTTAATTTAATTACACATGATATTCAATATTGCAATGACAACTAACAACCTCATCGGTCAGTGTGGCTATTTGCTCTGTCAATTCAAAATAAAATAAGATCATTACTCAATAATCTTAAATATCAGACACAGTATACAATTATTTTCAATTTCAGACATAAACATAACTATGAGTAATCATAGCTCCTGGAAAGAAGTTGAAGAGGAAGATGATTTTGAAAAGACTGCCGCTCGTAGCGATTATCAACCAAAAAGAGTGATTTTACACTTCGATGTTGACAGCTTTGAAGTGCAGCTTTGGATGATAGTATTTAGACCGGACCTGATTGGAAAAGATGTTCCGGTTGTTGTAATCAATTCTGATGGAAAGTAAGACGCTCACAATTATTACATTAATTACGTTATTAAATTCCCAACTCACAACACGCTTAGAAAAACATGGAATTCATCCACGTTCAAAATTTTAGTTATGGATTTATCCATACGGTTGATATGTTAAGTTTACTAAAATCACAATTAGATCACGCTACTAATAATTTGGTTAAACGCATTTGTTAGATAAAGGATAACAAAAAAAGTCGAATTTAACCCCGCGACCTCGGACGTCGGTGGCACCACTGGACGTGAAAACACATTCATTCATTGGTCGCTAAGTTAATATTCATATACAGTTGTGTAACTGTTATAACGGATTTACTATATGCTTTAACTACTTTACTGTAAATATGTCAGCTACAAAAAATCCAGTTAAATGTTTTATACAACATACAGCGCTGTTGCATAAAGCTATTTTTCACTCTTTAAAACTTCAAAATTTACGTGTTAACCCGTCAAAGTTAACAACTACTAATATACCTACAATCTTACAAGGCTGTAGCTAAGATCGTTCCAAAGCGTGCGCAAACAAATAACTGGTGCATTTGGTAGGAAACACTGGCGGGGTAGGGCTGAAAAATTGAAAGTCAATATAAGTATATTTGTATAAATCTTTTCAGAATTCTGTCGGTTAATCACACAGCCAAAAGGCTAAGTGTTAAGCGGGGGGAAGATCATCAAGCGCTAACAGAAGCACGCTTGCTGTGTACCAAATCTGGATCCGTATTAGAAGAAATAACTGCTGGGGAGCGCTATGGAAAAGCTGATAGCTTTTTTCCACTAACCGAGAGTAACCGAATTGTGCAAGCCATTCATAGAGCGTTATTTGAAGCTATAGAGGAAGCGGAACCCGATTTAAACAATTCATTTCCTTTTAAAGTCGAAAGAATTTCCCGAGATGAACTGTGCATTGACGTGACAGATTTCGTGGACCTAAAATTTGAAAACTTTAGGAAAGCATCCTCACAAGGATACTCAACATGTATTTTAAACAGTCAACAAATCCAGGATCTAAACATGCCGAAAAAGTACATTAATAACCAACCCACAACTTGTATGGAAGGCCGGCACGGGAAACTTACCAGTCAAGAATTTCGCAACCGAGTTCAACAGATGTATCCATTTCAAGTTGAAACGTATCATCTAGACGAAATACGTTTAATTTGGGGCGCCCGTATGGCTAACTGGATTAAAAGGCGTATCGAAGTAGATACACCCTATCATGTTTCAGTAGGAGTAGGTCATTCAAAGTTAATCGCGAAGCTCGCTTGTGACCTAAACAAACCGAATGGGATCAGTATTATAACCGACGTGGCCCTCCCACGACTCAGCAAGGAAATTCGATTTCAAGATCTTCCAGGTTTTGGTGGGAAAGTTGGAGACGCTATTGAAAGTTTGGTATCTTCAAAATGGGGAAAAAATGTCAAATATATTAATGAGATTCTCCAGGCTTCAAACGAGAGCATTGATTTAATCAAGGTTTTCCAAGAACTCGATTTTCCGGATTACGAAACTAAGGCATTAGATCTCTACAACAAGTGTCAATACAAAGATGAAAGTCGTGTTACTTTGAAAATTCATCCGGATTTCATCAGCACTGCTCTATCTTTTAAAGGTATTATAATTTGATTATGAATACAAGTAAAATACTGCATGTTGTCTTAGCCTTTTAGTATGTTTATTTGCTTGCATACTTTAATATTTCAAATAAGTCGTCGTATTTTGTATTTCTTAAAAATATTGTGCTATACATAAAATATTATTATGTTGATTGGTGTTACAAGATTGTCAACGTCAACAGAAAGATAAATTTAACGAGGGCCTTTGGAACATTGCTAAAGATATGAAAAGAAGAATTAATTACTACAAACGCTTGGGATGGATCGCGCAAGAATTGGTTATTAAGGTTGACTACATATCACCCTGCAGTCGGGATCTTTTCAATGTCGTCCTATTGCCGGTCAAAAAAAATTATTTCGTCAGTCATAATTTTATTTATGGCTCTATTGTCGAGTACATTAAGCAGAATCGTTTGAGGTGGAATGAAATTCAGAAAATTCATTTAACTGCGAAAAACATCTTGGCTAATAAATAGAATGAAGTAAGTGGAAATCAAGTTAAGGTTTGCATTTTGAACGTATGAATTTTTGGTTTATCCTCTGAAGTGGATATTTGTGTTGCAGCAAAACTGCAGTTTAAATATAATTATATGGATTATTGTATTATTCGTATTAATTTTTATTTATATTTGTCGAGCATTTAATTAAATCATTTTCTGTATAACTAACATAAGGCTTAAACAAGCAATAATTTTATATTCGTATAACAAAGTGTACCACAAACTAAAGCTAGTATATAACCTATGTGCAACTTGTTATATTTTGTTTTCACTTTGTCAAGATTTTTAATATATAGTCTCCTCCAGTTCTCTTAATAACATTACATTATCAATCCAAAAATATGTGAGAAATAATTAGTGTTGCTACTTAAACTTCTGAATTACATGTTTATGGGAAAGACAGGATAGAGCTGAAATTTAGCAAATTTTAGGGTAAATAAAACATTAATTACAAAAATTCATTTCGTCATTTTGTAATAACCCACTATTGCATACACCTATATCCAGCCTAATCCACCTACTATGGATGTTGAAGAAAGCACGTAAAAAATCATAACGTGAGCGTGTAAGAATAAAATATCATGGTTTGTTGTTAACCGTATTTAGAAGCAAAACCCTATTATTACTTTATTTAGAATCCTCACTGAAATATTCGTGTTTGCTTTAATCATTTCTTAAAGGATACACGAAATTGCATTCACACTGGCTAATAAGCGGTTTTCAATTCTCTATTCGTTTACAACAGATTAAAACTAGTAAACGTTGAATAATATACTAAAAAATTAATGATATAAATACATTATCCACTTAATGCTATATTAGAACACGAAATGAGCGAAAGAGCGAATAAATTTAATTTCTGAAGAAAGCTTTTAGTGTTAGAAGTATTTAATATGTCGTGACAGGGTATGAGCTGTAACCTAATATACTTGATAGATTAAACACCGTTCAACTCCAAATAGGTCATTGCCAAGCGCAGGTCTTTTATGTAAAATCAGGGTGTGATTACAAGCATAGTGACAACTAATTAATTTAAATTTTTACAATTTTGTTCAGAATATTTTATGTTTCTCATCCATCAAGGATAAGTTTAAAATGTTTCAATCCGATTAGGAAGGTACTTTTAAAAATACAAGCTGACGGCAAATGTTAGAAGATTTACGGTACATAACAAAATATGTTGCGTAAAATGTATTATTTTCAAATAGGGACGAAACTTGTCCATTAAAAAAAATTTTAAGTATGAAATAACTTTCCTGACCACAGCAGAAATTCAAATACATTGCGTGATAAACCCACTTTGTTGTAAATGTTTACTTGACGTAACAGGGAATAAATCACTTATTTTTACATTCGTATTCATTACGTCTATACTGTCTGTGTTAACATCAGTCTTAAAATCGCGCAATTAAAGTTATAATTGGTTAGTTCATTAAAAGAAGGCCCTATGGTTATACATAGAACATTTCTAAAAATGATGAAGCGATACCAGCTACAAACCACTTACTTATTTTACGTCATCTTAAACTTACACGTTCATTTTATTAATTTCTGCAACTCCAAATCAGCAGTTAAACACGTTGACTTGGTAGAATGGTCCAAAATATTTGCAAACTGTCATATTTACCTCGCCTTTCCATTTGACGGACCACAAATTACTCAGATATACATGGATCACACACAAATCCCACCGCTTACCCTTTCATTTGGACTACCTGCAATACATACCAAACAAGAAATTGATGCCCACCAGCCTCACTATCTGGCCACAAAGTACCTGCAATGTCATGCAGTATTCTATGACGTTACAAGCCTTAGCTATAACTTCAAAGGGGTGAACCTCCTTTACTATTACTACCACTCCTATTCGTACCTGTTTGCGTACAAACTGCCCACTTACGTTACCATGGCAACTATACTGCCTTTTGAAAAGTTTGATCGGCTCTGGGATCGTCTTAAAATTGGTTTTTATGTCGTTCGCAATCCAAAACCATTCGAGACTGCAATGCTGAACAGGTTGTTTATTACCCCAGTCGAGCGTACCCCGCACCTAACTGTACAAGCAACCGAAGACCAAACTTCTATTTCCGGGTTCAAATTTGAATATCAGTACAAGATAGAGTTGCAAGAGTTCCATCTTATTTGCAGTTTCTGTCGAGGCTATGTTCAGCAAAAAGTAGAAATGCGAATGCACTCAAAAGACAAGAGCGGATATGTGTCCCTCTGGCGCCGATTTAATCAAATCTTTCTGAGTTTTTCCAAACAGTATTCGTTCATTCAATTTGATAATCAGGAGACGCAGCTAATACACAAACAACTTCTAAAGGAACAACACGTTTCTTGGAGTCCATTTATTGAGAAGCATGGACTCTACTTTGAAGCCTCGGTAAAGGATATAATAGCCTCACACGTGTTTAACAAATCTGGTCCTATTGACAAACTTAACAGCTGGGGGGTGTCTTCATTTAGTTTTGCAAGCATTATATATGACAACGACCAATCATTGGAATTTCTTGAGTTTCATGAAAAAATAGTTACACGTAGTGAAGGGTTTAAATTTATTTCATGCAGTGGCGTCCAGTCACAACTTTCCTTTCACACGTTTCACATCCCATTTGATACGGCAAGTTGGGTCTGCATACTAAGCACATTGTTTGCATTATACTTGATATTTTATTTTTTCCTTTTTTGGCATAACAAGCCCTCTTATCTCTTAGAGACTCTTACAAGACCAGCTTATGTTCTTGTTGGGGTATTATTCGACAGCTATGAACCTCCCCAGATGGCGTCATTAAAACATCCACGACTACTCAAATCCCTTTTGTTTGTTTGGATGCTTATTTGTATTGTTGTATCCAATGGATACAGAGGGGTGGTCACAACTGACGTTACTGCCCCCCTCCCTAGAACGTTTCCTAACACATTTGACAAAATTGAAAATTTCACATTTCATTCACCCATTGTTAAAAACGAGGTTTGGGAAACAAATCCTATGATTGTCAAAGGACTATATGACGCTTACAAGATGCAAAAAAACTGTGAGAACCACCGTGCCTCTTGGGATCCAGAAACGGGAAAGAAATGCGCAGCTGGACCTAATGAATTGTTTCGTGCTGGAATTGTCAAAATATACCTACAAAAGTACAACCAAATTATAGATTGGGAAAAGTTTTCACTTAAACTTCAAAAAAAATATTTACTTCTTTTGAAAGATGTTTCACTCCCAAAGGACTACCCAAAAACTTCAATTGAGGAAGAAATCATGAAATGTAATAATTCAATGTACGTCGACCTTAAGAGAAATCTTTTAGAATTTAAAATTCTTACAGAGAAAGAAATGAAGGGGAAACAAATTAATTATCATTTAATAAGACAAAAAGTGGGAAAGCTCTTTCAAGGGGATGAAGAAGTTTTTATCAGGAATTATGGATGGGGTTTTGTAGATCAATGTAGAATCACAGGGGCAATGCAAACCTGTTTAAAGCGACTTGTTGAATCTGGGATTCATTATTATTTGGAGGATGGCTTTGTGTCTGCAAGGATTTTTAAGCGTAGTTTGAGATACTTGAATGACACAGTGCATGGGGCAGGGGAGGCTAAGGCTCTGGCTGTAGGGTCTAATTCCTTTTCCACACTTTGGATTATCTTGTTTGATAGTTTTGCTATTACTCTGGGTTGCTTTGTTTTGGAAACTTTGTCAATGTGGGTTACAATTGACAGATTTTGATAATTTTGGAAAACGTTTTTCTACTGATTTAATTTTTTGCAAGTTACAAGTTAAAACCAGTTAAAAACAAGTTAAATATGTATGTCTGTCTAGGCGTCATCACAAAAGCAGTTTCATAAAACCTAAAAGATTCTAAGTTTTTGTAGAAAATTTAAAAAAATTGTAATATATGCGCGTGTCAAATCAAAAGTATTTGCAATTATAGGCATTTACAGAATGAATTCGTAGCATATCATACTTTTTGAAACACAAACATATTTAATCTTATTTATAGAAATTGTAAACGTATTAAAAGGTGCTCCTTATGTAACTCAATTACCAGAATAAATTTGGAATGAAACGAATTGTAAAAATGAGGCTGATATTATGTTTTAATACTTTCGTAATTTTAATTTAAGTCAGTTATAATTATCCTTAGTTTTGCTTCTTTTGCAATCCAATCAAGTCCTGTTGTCCCGTAACAACTGCTCCAGTTTTGACAACTGTCATAACCCGCTATTGAAAATGAATTACATGAATGAGTAAGTTACTTTATTTCTCGTAATATATATTGTCTGTGAAGTACTTAAATGATCCATTTTCAATTTAGGCTAGAATAAAAATGAGCTATGTGTCATAAAAACACTAACTAGGAAAGATGCGTTGCATATTAATAAAGAGATTTTAAAAAGTGTAAAACGTTCTATTTACATATTTTTAAAAAGTGTAAAATGTTTTGTTTAGACATTTTTGAAGAGTACAAAATGTTCTATTTACATGTTTTTGAAAAGTGTAAAATGTTCAATTAACTTATTTAAAAAAATACAAGATAGCTTATTTAAATGCTTACAAGACATGTTTGAATATTTTTAAAGATAGTAGATATAGTTTTTAGCTAAAAATGGATAAGGGTCATTTTGGTTCTTCACAGACGATATGTATGATGAGTGACGTAAGTAGTTACTTCTGGTTAATTTGAACATTTTTGGCTGAAAAAAAGTGCATGCCCACGCCACCTAGCGGATTTTTTTGGAACTACTAGTTACGTAAGTTGCCGCTAGGTGGCGTCTTAACCTAACCTTTAGTTCCGTTGGTTGGCGTAAGGTGGCGCCACCGCCTAACCTAACCTCACCTAACCTAACCTAACCTAACCTAACCTAACCTCACCGTCTAACCTAACCTAACCTCACCTAACCTAACCTAACCTAACCTAACCTAACCTCACCTAAACCTAACCTAACCTCACCTAACCTAACCTAACCTAACCTAACCTCACCTAACCTAACCTAACCTAACCTAACCTCACCTAAACCTAACCTAACCTCACCGTCTAACCTAACCTAACCTAACCTAACCTAACCTCACCTAACTCAAGTGGCGCTACTGTCGACTGGTCCGGGTCCTGTGGCGCTAGTGTCGCCTGGTGTTGGTTTCGGTATG
>JAQFZE010002830.1:0-13730 GCA_034695245.1 Dicyrtomina saundersi | reverse complement strand
GGAAGAAGGAAACTACGGATATTTCTTTTCGAAGCCAATATTTAATTCAACTAGTCCAGCATTTAAAAATCGAAGTATGACAAATTCGCGGCTGAGCTATGCTGGGGAAGGGTTGGTAGGCAATCAACATGCTAGTGAGATGTTCAATAACTTTAAAAAACTGTGTAGGGAACAACGTTCACAGGTATGCATACGTCCCTCTGATATTACATAACAAATTAAACTACAAAAAATAAAAGTTTCCAAAGTATTAATTTATTAGGTTTAATTGTCTTTGTTGCTTTAAATATAATTTTTCAGCCCGTATTCGAAACGTTACATGAAGCCAAATGCTTCTTGCATTTAAAAACACATCCCTTCTACCTTTTTCCGCTGAAGGTAGAAGTTCTCCATAAAGATCCGTTAATTATGCAAATTCATGACGTCGTCACTAAAAATCAAAGAGGTATTTTAAAAAAAGGAGCGAGACCAACCTTGGCCAGGTCTCGCACTGTTGGAAATGCTGCAAATAAAAATAGCACTGAAGGGGATGATACTTTAACTTTTCAAAGATCCTCGTTAAATTCGTGGTTAGTGGATGTCGGGGTAAGAAACCAATATTCTTTCGTCAATGATATTGTTGCTCGTACAACTGGGATGTCCACTACAGCGCCGATGTCGTCAGAGACATTGCAAGTTGCAAATTACGCTATCGGGGCTCATTACACACCCCATGTTGACGCTTTTGCAGATGTACGTACCTACTTAATTTGTTTTACACGCACATATAAATCTAACCTTGAGTCTACGGATGATCAAATATTTATCTTTAAGGCTGATGTATTTATTGCTCTATTAACTTCTTATTTCTGATATTTTTCCTCGGATTTATTTTAGCACCTTCTCCAACTTGGCCCTGAAGAGCGTATTGCAGGGGATAGATTAGCAACATTTATGATTTATGTACGAAATTAGATTAGATAAATACTATCAACTTAAAAATTCCTATGATTACGAACACATTTCACCCCGCATCAAATCTGACAATCGAATTGACACAATTTCTTTTTTCAAAATAATTTATTAGTTAAATAGTCCTGGACAAGGTGGAGCCACTGCTTTTCCTCTCCTCGGCGTTGTAGCAAAGCCCATCGAGGGTTCAGCCTTATTTTGGTTTAATCTACACTCGAACGGAACCATAAATGAACGGACTGTCCACGGTGGCTGTCCAATCCTCTATGGAAATAAGTGGGGTAACAGAATATAATAATTTATGCCCAAACAATGGTTACGTAAATATCATTTGTTAGAAAAAATGTTTCATTCAATTAAAAAAGAATACTTTTTGTGCAATGTGCATATAGTTGCCAACAAATGGATACGTGCACACAATCAGATGTTTTCATTCCGTTGTGGAAAGCAGGGTGCCGACGACATCAATTATTTTTACAATAAATATTTCTAGGAATCTTACTTACTTAATTAATTAAACGAAAAACAATACCGAGTCAAAGAGATGATAAATATAATATAATAACTGTATATGTAGTATTAATAGAAAGTCTACCTATAATTATTTAAAAGGTATTAGAATTTGTACAGCCAAACATTCTATTATACACTAATTAATTATTGTATCGAAGTTGGCTAATAAATTAGAAACTGTAAAGTACTAAATAAAAAATATTTTGTAACAAAAACAAAT
The DNA here is from genome assembly GCA_034695245.1 of Dicyrtomina saundersi. NCBI lineage: Eukaryota > Metazoa > Arthropoda > Collembola > Symphypleona > Dicyrtomidae > Dicyrtomina > Dicyrtomina saundersi. The sequence continues at coordinate 12,046 of JAQFZE010002830.1, read as the reverse complement.
TACTGTGATATTTTTACTAACTGTTACAGCAAGAGGTGCTATTCCTAGAATTCCGCGAATTCTCTGTTGATTTTACATACAGGGCAGACACCAAAATAAGGAAACACACACAGCCCATGACGATGCTCACGATGAGTGGTATGCTCCAATCACGAAGTACTTGAGAATTATCAATGTTAACACTTCTACTATGACTAAGTTTTAGATCTACGCTTCCTAATGCTGGTTTAGGCGAGGTGGTGGTGGTGGTGGTGGTAGCAGGAGTAGAGGTTGTAGTAGCCGATGTTATAGAGTTATGGTACTTTATTGGTGATTTTGTTGTAGAAGTAGTCGAGGTCGAGGTCGAGGTTGAAGTTGTCTTTGGCGTGGCAATAATTGTTTTACTTTTCTTTGTCGCCGCACTTCCATTTTCGTCTGTCAGGATCACATCAATTTCTTTTGAGCTTGTGGGTGGCTTGAATTTGAAAACAAAATTTAAATTAATGTTATTAGGATTAGTTTTTGTGCTTGGATCATAAGCTGCAGGATGATAATCAGTTGAAGGTGCACTAAAAGTTGAAATTTGGATATCTTTAAGAAATACAAAGTTGGATGAACTCCCGGGTGTCCACTCAAACCGAACCTGTGTATGGTTGCAATTAAAAAAATTATTTTATATTTAACATTAAAGGCATTTTAACCTTTAATCTTCAGAATTTAAGTTAAAAGTATAATTATTATTATATTTTGAATTATTAATTTTTTAATTCTATTTGGGAATAGATATGCTTACCTTAACATCTCGTTTGGGTGGTTCCTCCCACTCAATAAGCAATTCAGTATGGCTCCATATATCCGAAGCAGTACTTTTTACATATTTCCCTAAAACATTCGGCTCTTGGCGAAACCAAACACCTTCCCAGTTGTCAAATAATATGTAATCATCCACGAGCACATAAAATCCTGGAGGACGGAAATCTTGACTTACAGAAGCTTTCCAAGTTTTATACTGTAAACTATGGCGGCGTTCAACGGACTGTGGAAATGAGATTGGTTTAGTAGGCTTGGGTTTTTTAGCGGCTACTGACACCGGATTAGAAAGTGTAGGTTGTAAAATTTCCGTTGTTGGCGAATCATTCAGAGAGTGGTCAATATCATTGATCGGTACGCCTTCGTCATTAGTGTTTCTTCTTTTTCTTCTTTTTGAGGAAGATTGTTGTTCTATAATAATGTGAGGGGGACTCGGGGGTTGCTGTTCCTGTTCTGGCTCCATGAAGGATCCTGGCTGCTGATTCAGGGCATTTCCACTATTTTCTGCGTCTGGGGTGTCCAATGCAATATGAATCACTTGTTGCTTTCGTTTCTTTCTTTTCGCGGGTGGATCGGTTGGGTTTGGGTTTGGAATGTTTCCTGTCACTGACACTGGCACTAGTAGTTTTGTAGTTTTTATTGTTGCCGTGACTGGTACTGGCACTGCCTTTGTCTTACTATCCAGGATGGTTTTATTTTTTTCAATAACTGTTGTCGCTTGTGGTCCTGCTGGTGAATTTTCCGTGTCGGTTTCCGTAGATTTTCCTATCATCGAGGAAAATTTTATGGAGAGCAAATTGGAACTAAAATTTTGAAGAATTGTACGCAATTTTGCATCTGCGGTTCCCATGAGGAAGTGAGCTGATGAGTGTAACTATACAGAATAAGCGATCAAAAATTAAAGGCCTTTAAAATAAATACCTTAAGTTATACTACGAATATGATAAAATTTGTGAAAAGTAAACGGGCCAAATAAAAATAGCAAGAGCAACCTTTTGTCCATTCTTTAAACTGTGAGATATTTGCGTGGCATTTGTTTCTTTATATCCGTCATTTGTCCACAAAGTGCTATTCAAACCAGTTTTATTAAAGGCTACATTTCGAAACAAAATTCGGTGGAATTTCTGAGGTGACGCTGGGAAAGCCAATACTAAAACTGAAATCGTCCAGTAGATCGCAAACATTTTGAATTGGCTGCTCTTAAAAGTTAATTCTATAGCTGGTCATGGAGAACTAACGGGATGTACGGACACGCATCTATACAGGTTAGTACTAAAACCCAAAACTAACTAAGATGATAGTTAATATTTTTAAATATGCAGATCTATAAAAACTTCGGATTTATATAAGAGCCTTTGTCGTGATGGAAGCGAAATTGAGCTCCAAGTGTCAGTTGTAATTTTTTCTAACACCTACAAACTTTTTGTACATATATGTATAGGTACATGTTTTCAAAGAACCAGAAAGCTCGTGCAAATATTGCTCATTGTTCGAACAAGTAACTTGAGAGAAGAGGTAAAATTATATTTCCATTATTTAAGACCACAGATACATACGCAAGTAGCAGAACAATTGAACTGTGCACGTATGTACACAACAACAAAAATACATTTTGCCTTCCTTTTCTTTCGCTTATATTCTTCGATTATAATTTGAGTGACCTATAAAATATGCCGCTGTAACTATAACTTTATAATATGTGACTTCTTGAGTTAAAATTAAAACACTTGTGCAAACCGTGCAAGTAATCATAGTAGTGAATTGGCTGTAGTTTTTTATGTTATGATTTCGGATGAAACACTAACAATGCGGTATGCGTCATTGTCATTGAATTGGCTTGGTTTTGGCTGGCATAAATAATTGGTAAAGTATAGATAAATCCTACTTCCTTGGTTAATAGTATAGTGTCGGACTATACTATATTAGTCACAATCTAACACATGAAATCTAAAAAATAATTTTATTATTAAGAAAAGAAAATTAATTACAGGATGGCATCCACGGTGCTGGTAAATACATTGCAAATCAAGGTGGTCTATAAAATTATAATGATGATTATCCATAAATCAATACTTACTTTGTTGTACATTCGATTTTTATTAAATTAACAGTAGTACAATAGTTTCAAGATGTGTATTTTTAATTTTACAATTTATTTAAAATATATATATATATCATGTATTTATATCAATATTAAGTATATTTTTGTATAATTATTCAACTAAAAGTTCAAGACCATAATAATATGTTTTGAAGGGAGAAATTCTATATCGGTTCATCTATTGTAGGCTATGCATACTTATATAATTCGTATATATAATTTATTATTGTATTGTATTTCAAAGTTACTACTATAATCAAAATATTAATATCACTAAAACATCAACATATTTTATGTTTTTTAACTAACAGGCTCTGATTTTATATTACTGTGCAAAGTATTTCGGACGTTACTTCCACCGGATAAATTACATTTGTGCGTTCTCAAATTTTTTGTAATGCTGAGATCATTAGGTTCGTCACAGTTGCTACTCATGTCCAGAACGCCACTGGTTTTTAAGGAATGTGAAGAGTGTATTTTCTAAAATATTATTATAATCAATCAAGGTTAATTTCTAAAATAAGGTGTTACAAGTAAAAGACATATTCATTCATGTGAATCGAGCCACTTTTATTGAATTGGATTTTGTTCTAATATTTTTTGGAGACTTACCTCTATGGAAGAAAATTGTTCGTCGGAATGCCGCTTGGTGCTGCTCACAATATCATTGGGGTAGTGAGAGTCGTCTGAATTGGATTCATTCTCCGTCGAGAAGGATGATCGTAAATCCTTAAGTAGTTTATAAAAAAAATACAAGAAGTTTTAGAAATACCATTACATTAAAATTACGCAAAGGAAAATAAATTATTATTGGCATTTCAAAATAATTATTCTTTTTTTTTAATTGTTTTATTTCAGGCGGGGAGGAAAATTTTACCTGGCTTTCCCTAGACTCATGATACTTCATTCGCTTCCCGCTCCCGCCGTAGTGCCCCGCGATCCCGATATTATTGTTATTAATGAGAGAATTGTATTTTTGAGACTCTTCGTGTCTGATAGTTTTTGGTAAGAGGGAGATGGATAAATTGGAACCGGCAGTTCCGTAAGGGAGCCCGGCATCCTTCACAACTTGTCTTGCCAAAGGAAAAAGCTCATCTCGTCGGGTGAGTAAAGCTGGGAGACGGGAACATAATTGAGCAGCAGCTTCATTCACCGTTAACTCATGGAGCGTGAGTGGTTTCTGAACTTTCCGTTTGCAGTCATGTCGACCATAAATAGCAGCATACTTCCGAACCACGTCCATTCTACCCGGATCATTCTCTGGTATCCTCATCACAGTCTACACGTGATTCATAAAAGACAATAAATTCTATTATTTTTGTTTTGTTTCTTCAACAAATCAACACATTCTGCTTGGCCGTTAAAGGAACAAGCAAACACTTTGTTTCAAAAATATAAAGCCCTTTGTATAAAAGTTAAAAACCGAATTTCTACGCAACAGTAAGTAGGTAGTTTTTGAGTTACTTTAAAAGTTGCCCTACACCTGTTAAATAATTCATTTAGAGCGTTTGGCTTACTTCAGAAAAATATCGAGTGATTGTTAACTGTATTTTTTAATGAAAAAAACGGGGATATCAACAATTAGCAATTGCAATCACCTAGTCCAAAAAAATATAAAAAAGTAAACATTTATTCAACTTACATCAAACTCAGCACACATTTTCTTCTTGGCTGATAGCCTCGGCTCCACCATGCTCGGCGGTAGTCCAACAATTATATGAACAGCAGTCTCCGCTAACTTTTGTACTTCATGGTCTTGAAGGAATGGAACTGGGGAAAGTGAAGTACGACTGTCAAGTTGTGGGGATTCTACTGAGCTTCCTGGACTACTCGCTTCACTCCTCGTTCGAATCCTTTGCTCAAGGAAATGACTTGGAATTATTTGATCAGGTGAAATACGGGAAGAATTACTACCATGTCCATTACTATGACCCGCCATTGACATTGAGAGTCCATGAGGGTATCCATTACTATGGTTGGGATTATTGTTATTATTAATATTATTATTGTGACTGATGATCATAGAATTTTGATTTTGGCTTTTGCTCATGGACATAGCAGAACTATTTGAAGAGAGGGAGATGACGGGAGTGGGGACTAAATTTCCCAATGGACTGTTACTATCACTCCCATGAGTCTCCCCAATTCCAGCTCCACCTCGTAAAGAGCACAATTTCGTTTGTAGATTTTTCATGAGTTCGGATGGGTTGAGAAATACGGGTTGTTGAGATGTTCCAGAATGGAATGGAATGGGACGTATTGGCAACTGAGGACTTAAACTTTCATGGTTCTCCCGTGACGATCCTGAGGACAGTGGAGGGGCAAATGCGGGTAGATGAGAGCTCAGCATAGGAATTTGGAATAAATCTGAAATTTAAAAAAATATAAATTGAAAAAAAATTAGAACTTATAGAACATAATAGCAAAAGTAAGAAAGAAAGAAATTTTAAAAACCTTCATATGTTTTAATTATTTATCTTAGCATCTTCCACAGGATCAGAGAAATTATGCAAGATTACAGAGTCATTTTAAAATTACAAACATTCTATGTAATCAAAGCTCTAACATAATATTATCCTTAATGGGGGATAATGCATTTTTTCAAGTTTATACAAGGCTATCGGCAATCTACATGAAAACCAGTAGGCATGCAAATGAGGTAAGGAAGAACATTCAATCAGGAGAACATTAACAGATCAACTTGTATAATTTAAGGTGATAATTGTTGTAACTCTCTACTAATTACACGACTACACAGAGTCCGTTCGTTGCCTTCAGCTCTTCACCACCACCACTAACGTATTTATTAGCTCGTTCATGCCAATTATTATATACCTATGCACACCTGCTGCAGCATACCACAGTCTAAGTCACTATACCAGAATACAGGTTGCTGCACAACAAAGTTTATAAATCCAGCTTTTGAAATTATTAAATAACAACAAAGTTATATCAAATCAGTATATATATGTATAAGACCTAAAGCTTTGTTCTCCCCTATAGATTACTATAATCATACCATTATTTTTATTTTACGCCATATACATACAAAAGAAGTGCATGTTTTTTTTCAATTTTTTTTCTGTCAAGAGTCAAACAACACATTAATTCGATTACACAGCCTAAGGAGCCTAAATACGAATATGAAATGAAATGTGGATGAAGAAAAATATGGAGATCATGACATATTACATAACACGGTCTCAGTCAGAGCAACTATGTAGATTTTTTTATGCTAAAAAACCAGTCTTGATTCTACAATTTCAGATTCAAGTGGTTACAATAATAATTAGTGGTATTAAGAGTCGGATTTAAATAAAACCCTATAGGAGTCATCATTAAAGGATTAACTCACATAATAAAATATATTTGTTTGCATTAAACGACAAACTATCCAAGTTTGAAAATGATACACAAAACAAATCAAATACTGTAAACGTAAACGATACGCTCAAATTATTATAAACTGTAATAATAATTACAAAGCTAGGAACCGTCTTTTAAATATTTTAAACCTGATTAGGTATTCTAGTTGGATGATAAGAATAATTATGAGGGATCAACAATCAGAATTCAAATATGCATTGAATAGTGTAGTTGTTTTTTTAAAAGACTATTAAGAAAAAAACAAAAAATTATGGAGTCTTACGTGGCTGAGTCATCCATTCTTGAAGTGATTTCTGAAGTCTTCTGACGTGGAGCGGCTTGGACGCCATCCCCACTAGCGCCATTATCTCTAAGAATTCCTCCTCTCCCGCATCACATAATTGCTGAACGTCATCCCCGCCTAGCTCGATCATAACGTCAAAGTAATTCAATAAATTTGCACGCTGCAAAACACGATAAAGTTGAAGCTCTGAGTCATTGGTGGGTACTCCAGTTACAGCAACTGTAACAAAATAATGCAAAAAAAAACATACCAAATTGAGATATATTTTTAAATTGAAAAGGCAACAACAACAATAATTAATTAAAACTTCATAAATATTTTCCCAATTAACTAATTGTGTACAAGCAATTAAAATTAACAACTTCCAAATTTCGCAACACCTAACACCTGTCTGTCATATAGTCTTCTTGTAAATGTTAGAACGTGCGCGCGTATGAATGGCATTTACACGGTTTTGGAGCTACGCATATATATTATGTATGTGCACACCTTTTTATTTACATGCTTCAAGTATTATTAATATTTTGCCTTTGTCATTAATTTGTTTGTATGGTCTATAAAACGTTCGCAATAAATTAAACCTCTTCAAAAACAGGTGTAATTAATATGTTAATATGGAAGCAGTTTGCAAAACAAGCGAGCTTCAAGAATTTTACGATACTGTCTCGTTAATGTCAAGAAAAAACGGCGAACGCAACGCGCCAATGTCAGTTGACAGAAAGAGGCTAAGCGGAATAAAGTATTTAGACTAGTTTTGTAACTTGTAAAACTGAAGGTGCAGAGGTACATCTTGACAAATAATAATTAGTTATTAAATTCTCAAGGAAGAATGCCAGCAGTGCAGTTGGAGGAGTGCAATCCATTGTTTTGCATCTTTTAATTAGTCAGGTACGTAAACAACATTTTTAACATTTGGTGAATGAACAGATTTAAAAACATAATATTACATCAGCTTATAGCCCTCCGCTGCCACTGCTGGCCACTACTGTTTAATTGACAGCAACAGCATGAAAGGTGGTACTTAGAAGAAGAAAAAAATTAATAGGGGATCGAACTGTATAATAATAATTGTTTTGGACTATCCCATGATTCTGATTACATTATATGTATGAATCCTATCATAGCATTCGGATGCATTTCTTGTAAACTTTCATTACGTTATACATAGGTATAGGAATAGTCCTAATAAGGAGCATGCTGCATACCACATTTTTCATTTGCATCGTCATCATCATCAACAAGTCAAAAATATGTGGTAATGGGATACAAACGTATATTATTATGCTCACATTATTATACACATAATTTGGAAGTAACAAAAAAAATATATTTAATTATTGCATTACATTATTCTATTCATCTTTTCTATCATAATCATATGCCGAATTTTTGTTTTGAAATTTGAAGGAACTGGATCTATGAATCCCAATTTCAATATTATTCAAAACGAAACTTGCTCATTATTCTTCCTTCGACAAAAAAAAGTATTAAAGTTTCCATTCAATGTAAATTCACACACACACACACACACAGCCTTCGCCTTTGCTACTGCTGTCCTAATGGAGTTTTAGCATTAGTAGCATAGCATCTTATAAAAGCAATTTTAAAAATTCTTCTCACACAAAATTTGCTTAAAAAAAAATGCTAAAACGAATAAGAATTAATGGAAACGAAGTCACCTTTAAAACCTTATTTGAATCAATCTGATGATGATAGTGAGAGCATATATTTTGCTGTAGAGTGTGTACAGCTTACAAAATACACAGGACAGAGTGCATGATGAGTCAGAAGTAAAAGGTAATATATATTCTGTATACATTAAAAATTTAACTTATCAATTTTTCCCTGTAAGTACTTACATATTATAATTATGTAGAATTTAAAAGTACATACACACAAAAAAAAAACGAGAAAAAAAGACATCAACTTTTGGGCAATGGCAAAAGGAAAGAACGACAACGAAAACGACAATACTTATAACATACCTAGCATATTTATGCCTATCTGAAAAATAATAATTTCATTTTTCTCAAGGGAAACAGCAAGAGCAACAACAAGACGAACGACAGCAGACCACAAAAATTCTAAACACCTGTTATAGTTATGAATATTATATTATATATTGGACACATAATATTATGTCCCTTGATAGGAATGTATGGAGATAAATTGAAATGAAATATGTTTACCAGTTTTTTTTTCTGTACAAATTTTTCTTTATATTATTGATATAGTAATAAAAACCAAGTTTTTTCCCTCCTTATAACATATGGTCCGACCTATACCAATCAATGAACCTTTTCAGCACTACTCACTATACATACGACCACCATTGACTATTACATATTACGTACTACTTTTGTCAATTTTTTTTTTACTTCTTAATTTTAATTTCTACAAAGATCTACTCTCAAATTTTCTAGAGTCTGATCGTGAGAGTGATTGTATTTTGATTGGGAGAGGAAATATGTGAGTATATAGTATTCAACACTAAAGCTACAAATGATATTTATTATGTACGCCTGGTGAATATTGCCCACTTAATATGTGCATTAACATTATACATACATTATATCAACACAATAAAATCTGGCAATTTAAATGATACATCGATAAAGTTTTATATATTCCCTCAAGTATCCAAGTTGGATTTTTTATAGTAATAATGGGGGACAAATAAAATGACCACATTTTAGTTTTTATTACACAATTTAATATATTTTATTCTGATTTATTCTAATGATTTGTGACTATCCTTTAAAAAAGCGCTCAAAGTGTACTGAGTGAGTCTTATTTGAATTTTGCGTTCCAATTCAAATCCAATATAAGATTATCAAGGGGAAGGAGTTGAACATGGAAATTTATCTTTATCTACTTAAACTTGTGTGAATCATTATTTCAATCATTTCATTTCATTATCATTATGACTATACGAGGTCCACATTTTATTACCTATATATCTCAGTATATTTTATTGCTTTGCTTTTAGGCTAGGACTTTGAAAAAAAAACTGAACATCTATCATAATTATAAATTAGCTGTAGCATTGTTATTGTCGTCGTTTTGTATATTGTTCTTATGTCAAATCCATATTACTTTTTCAGGATTTATATTGAACACTCCAGGTACCTCACACGTTTTATACCTATACCCAAATTTTGGTCTAAAAAATCCTTTGCTATACCTATATATACTAATACAACTTTTAGAATGCACTAATGCAGAGAGTTTCCCATATAATATACTTGTTATTGATTTTTATTCAAAGAAACCATAGCAACATATTGGGAGAATGAATTTCTTTCTTCACCAGAATATTATTATGGATCAAAAAATTTGCAAAAGATATCGAAGGAATCGAAGATGGAAATCAAAAATCAAAACGAGGAAGAAAATTAGAATTTGTAAAATAAATCAAATAATTATTTCCATTTGATTACCATTATTAGAATAATTGTATAACTTGCACCCTGCACACATCCCAGATGCCATAGGCCATATAGGTGCATCACCAAAACCCATTTATAAAAAATTCAAAGAGCAATGTATGTAATACAGAACAACTCTGTACAACACCATTAATATTTAAGCACACGATAAGAAAAAGGGCTGAAACAATGAACAACAAGGTGTACCGGTTTCAGATTGGAGCGCAGGAGACACTTAATTAATCTATTGCTACTACCATCCATTCCGTTTACTAATGATGGGCTCCTAAACGATATACAGCTACCTCATACAACTTAACAAAAAAAAAAGGCTAACTAACCCTAACCCTCGATCTCCGTATGCTGTATATATGGTATGCCACATAAAAAGTTTTATAAAAATGGTCCTTAATGTAAAAAATGGGGTAGCTCATCAAGATGCAAAAACTATATAATAGTAATTAATTAGGATTCATCCTACAATTAAATAACCTACGTCAAGTTTTTATGCATTGCATTCTGATCCCTTCAACAGTCAACACATGATGATAATTATTATAATCCACGTCATCAGTCTGCAGCTCGTAGTGCAACTGTTAACTTACGATTAGTACAGTTAAAAAAGCATCTCTAGTAATTTCAAACTTTCAAATAAATAATAAATCCAAGAACAAATACCAATACCAATAGGATGAATTCCATATGATGCGATGATGGTAGAAATAAAAGCATTTATAAGAATATCAGTAAATAACTAAATTGAACAGTGCCTCTGAGCATTAATACAAACAACAGGCGAGGCAGGGCAGGCTCTGCATATTAAAACGCTAATAGCTAAGATATACAGAGATTCACTATGTACTAGGTACATAGTACAGGCTGCCTAATCAACAAAAAATAGTTTTCTCTTAAGGATGTCTCAAGTTTGATCTGGACGTGTTAGCTCTTGGATATTATTAATAATACAATTCATTAATCATAGAGCCAACTAATGGTAAAATAATACCATGGAAGTCCTGACAGCCTAAAGTCACTGGGATTAAAGATTAAAATCCAAAAACGTATTCATAACATCCTACATAACCTAGGCGCTAATGTATATGTATTCTTTTGTGCAATTGAATTTTGATAGGGAGGGAGGGAGGGAAGGCAACTGTTCTGACTGCTCATCGTCAGTAGAGATATTTTCACTCTTGTGTGTATTAAAATGAAAATTAGAGATGTCTTATGTGTCTTGAGTGACTCACATCCGCTCAGCCGCTTCTCCATTCTTAAATCCTAACCCTCTTCTTTTTTTTTTTATTTTTTGACCATTATATATTCAGTCCATACTCCGACACGTCTCTCTCCTCTCTCTCTCTCTCGTGATCTGGATTCCCTTGTGATGTGTTTTATATTCTCTATTTCTATCTCCTTTGGCCTAGTAGCTGCGTCTGTGAATTTGATTACAGAAGATGAGCAGAGCAGAGCAGAGCAGAGGTTTCATCCATCCTGAGAACAGTGAACCAACGAACAATAAGTAAGTGTAAAGAGGTTCAGTCTGGTCGCCTGGTTCAGCAAGTATGGACATACATGCACATGCCTATTATACGTAATTATAATACATGCTCACAATAATAATACATGGTATCACTTTGTAATTTGTAACCCTATATACATCCTGAATATTGAATCTACATGTCTAAATATAACAAACAAAAAATTTTAATCCCATTTTTAACTGCAGCAGCCTGTTTTTTTTATTATATTTATAGTCAGTGTTAACGTGGATGTTGCATTACGAGTACCAGAACCAGAACCAGTCCGTCGGTCCTGAACCAATGTGTGTGTATTGCAGGATAATCGTAAATAGGCACCAACTACTACTACTTCTATGATTGTTGATACGCTCGTTTTTGTTTTGATACCAGAATCAGAGAACTGTAGACTCGTAGTCCAAAAGGTTTTTGGTACTGTATTAACAATTAAGATGGACAGGAAGAAAAAAATTTCGACCAAGCATATAATTATGATAAGACTAAAAAATCCACCACAGGGAGAGATATCGCAGATGCATAT
>JAQFZE010002829.1:0-13733 GCA_034695245.1 Dicyrtomina saundersi | reverse complement strand
AGCTACAATCAAAATGAGCTATGTCATAAAAACAAAATGAGAAACATGCGTAAAATGTTAATTAGGAGTTTTTGAAACGTGTAAAATGTTCTATTTTCATGCTTTTCAACAATGTGAAATGTCTTATTTACATGTTTTTGTAAATGTGCAAAATGCTCTAATTCCATGTTTCTGAAAAGGTACAAAACGTTCTAATTCCACGTTTTCAAAAAGGTACAAAATTTTCTAATTCCATGTGTTAGAAAATTGTAAAATGCTCTATTTACATATTTTTGAAAATTGCAAAATGTTTTGTTTAAATGCTCTCTAGACTAGACATATTTGAATATTTTTGTAGATACCTATGATATTCGTATTAGCTAAAAATGGATATGGGTCATTTTGGTTCTTCACAGACGATATAGTGTGTCTGTGTCTGTGTCTCTGTCACACTTCCTATTCCGACTATTGAAATAAATCTGTCATTGCCTAAATTTTGTGTTAACCGATGTAATTGATCTCTGTCTTCCAGGTTGGTTCTCCCTCTTGAGTCAAGATGGGAAGGAGTGTGCGATGATGTTGACGTCGATGGGTCAAGTGGCGGCAGCGAGAGTTCCAGCATTTCTCACCAAATTCGATGTGCCAGTCTACAAACTGACCGACTCCAATGGTAAGTCATTCAATGATTCAATGCTCAATATTTCCGCCATTTCCCACGCATCTTCCCCATCATGCAACAGGGAACAAGAACAAGAACAACAACTTAATAATGAGTATAGTGTAAAGTGTAAATCCCCTGTAATTTCCATCTTGGAAAGATGTTCCATGTCATTCATGAGCATATTTTAGTTTCAGTTTCATAAAGTCAATCCTCATTCATGCCACACAAGGATTATTATCCATCATTATTGCAGTATAGAGCATGACGTGAGCATGATCAGAGAAACCGCATCTTCCATTAAAATATCTCAACTCGCGAAAGCAGGTCCAATGTATGTAATCTTCCCAACTCGATCCGTATCCATCATTACAATGAGATTCTGTGTAGTCCTTTATAGTCTGTGCATAGCTCCTTTGACTTGCATCATCAATAATCATCATCCAAAACATAATTGGACTAATTTCCTCTTCATCCATCAACAATCCCAAATAATCCCAAGGAACCGTTTCTTCATTATTTATTTGCACACTGCACACGAATTCCTCCATGCCCATTTACATTGTGCAGTGGAGCTGTACTCATCTGAGCCGTGGGGATGCGATGCCGGGACCGGTACCGGTGCCGGTGGTGGTTCGCTCATCTCGTACTGTAAACAGTTTGAAACCGTAAGCGGTATCTTTTCAATTTAGTCAATGGCTCAACTTTGACATCTCAAACGGCCTCCAACTCCAACAACAATCTCCATTGTTACACACTTAGGGTCTTGATTGTGGCCAAAGGTTCAAAAGGATTTTAAATCATTTCATGTTTGTACATGTTCATTCTTATGAGTCAATTATATTTTTTTAAGAAGGATTCTTATTATGACTCTATATTTTTGGCAGTGCACAGTGGAAAACTTCCCCTATGATTTCTTTGTTGTTTAAATGTAATCTTTAAAAAAACATAAAATTTGGTTCCTTGGTATGATGACTATGATGATTCCAGCGTCCCTTCTGTAAATAGAAGAGAACAATGGAGATTGACAGGTAAATCCGGAGCGAAAGCCACGAGAGTGACTCGATTACAATACAGATTTTGATGGATGATGAGTCCCGGTGGTGAGATGAGAGTCAGTTTTCCTCTTGATTTCCATTCACTGCCATTGACCCCGGAGTATAGTATTAAGTATGTAGTAGTGTGGTGAATTTAGCGAGAGCCAAGAGAGTTGTTCGAAGTTCGATCTTGTTTATTTGTATTTTTTGTTTGTTTGTTTCTTATTGGAGTTTTCCCCCGTGAGCCTGATCAGCATGAGCTGGAGAGGGGATATGAGATGAATGGGATGGATTTTTTGGGAAGATATCTCTAATAATCTGTAATGACTCTTGAATGAATATAATGGGGCGAGAGAGTATTTACTTATTAGCCTGTCCATCCCATCCCATGTTCTTCTGTCCTGTCGTCATCGCCATAATAAATGTACAGCTAATCATCTCCGTGTACATGTTAAATATCCACATCCACATATTATCATTATAATCAGTCTGAGCTGAACACGAGGAGACTCAGGAGGAAGACATGAGGCAGACAAACATGATCTTCCGAGTTGTGCTCAGTCAATATTATTACTCTCCCACACGGACTCCATCAAATTGATCAAAGCATCAAAACCATTATCATTTATTACGCAACATGAGGATCATAATCACGGAGGGCGGGCAATTAGTAATCATAGGCTACGTACGCAATACAGTTTCCCTATCCCTCAGCTTGGGAGGCCAGGGAATTACATATATTATAGAGGCATTTGCAGAAGACTAAAGAAAACAAGGAAGCTAGAAGGTAGCCGGGATTTTTAATACAACCAACTGAATTCAATGAGCGGAAAAAACTGAACCGTACATAATATATTTTGGATAGATTTTCATATTTTTTATGGGCAGAATTAATTCCTGTATTGGATATGAAGGAATAATTCGGATTCGGAGGAATTATAGTGATTTCAAAATTTAAGAAAAATGTATTGTAAAATAAATATTTAGTAATTTATTATATGATTTGGATTATTGTGATCCGCAGAGCCGGGTGGGAAGTCTGTGTACGTGAGGACGACAATGAAAGCTGGATCGGTCCTTCGATTACTGGGAGTTTGGGCGGATTTACACGGTGGAGGTCGGGGTGGTCATGGTCATGGTTCTTCTTACTCGAGTCATCAGTCACATCTCTCCAAAGGGGCACAATTCCTTGGGGGGAGTTTGGGCGGCTTTGGCGGTCGCTTAGTCGCACGAAGTCTCTCCCATACACCTCAACAAACTCCACAAGTTCAGTACGTCCAGTGCCTAAGTCATGAAAATGAGGTAAGCTTCTCCATATTTTCTAATTTTTCCTAATCCATCGCCATCCAAACATACACATAGCTATATAGTCAACTAATAAATATAAATAAATAATACATTTTTATTAGGCTCCCGTAATCATGACAAATCACAGGAATTTCAATAATGCCTTCCGCACACTATGTACGCACAAATTCCAAATCTCACGTAAAGTAAATACTAAATCCAAATTCTGAGTTAAAAACCAAAATCTGACACATTTTTTACCATTTTCGTAAAAGCAAGTTCTACAGGAGATTGAGATTTATACGTTAGTGTGGGGCGATAGGGATTTAGACAATTCCTGAAGGAAGTGAGGATTTTGCCAGAGGACAACAAGCACATGCTGTATTACGAGTGCAGGAGAGACTCGGCACACTACCCATTCACATTCCACACCTAATCTTCCGTAACAAAAGCAAGGAAAAAAATCCAACTCCTCCCTATAGGCATATAGGCAAAGAGGGAAGAAGGGATAGATGTATACCTATATCTAGTTGGAGTTATGGATATGGAGAGGTAGGGAGAGTGGAATAGTGACAGTATTAGGTAATTATATAAGTATATAGACAGGAGGCACGTCTGCAGTGTATGTGTGTGTGTGTGCATCTCTGCCCAAATTACCCGGTGGCAATCGTAGAAGGCTGTGTGGAAGAAGAAGTGTCTCTCGTAAAATAGCTCTGTCTGCAACATTAAGTATTAAGTTATTTAAGAAGCACGTTCTTCGTTCACTCTTCAAGTCGAACACATTTTATGTATGTAGGTAGGTAGGTACTACTACTACAGTTCAGTGGATTTTGTACGGATATCTTACCTTTCATTCACTGTAGTATATATTCAACTCCCCTAATTTATTCCTATATTTCGCTTATCTTTTTTTCTCGAATTTAAATTTGCAGTCTTGCTCCTCACACATGTCCTGTCTCTCCTCTCGTCTCTTTCCCCTCTGTTGTGAGATATCACGTCTCATCTGACTGCAGTCATGTTGATGTTGATATTGGACAGGAAGGCAGGCAGTGGCAGTGGCCTACAGCACAAACTAACGTTCACTCCATATCTTCCCATTTCACATCCCCATTCTCTCATTCTTGACTATATAGTCTCATCCATTCCATTCCAATTGGAAATTAACTGGAAATAATAGTCTGAATTTTTTTTTTCTTTTTAAGAAAGAATTTACAGAAATCGCTCGGAATAAAAGTACACCTCCCCATTCCCCATTCCCCATCCACCATCATCATCCCCTTCCCTCATAAATACTATCAATTCAAAAAGAGTGAGTGGAAATGCATATATGAGAATCAAGAACAATTTCTGCTGCCTTCCCTCTCCTCCCATATGTGATAGAGCATGTGTGTGTGTGAGGATGGGGATGGGAATGATGCGATAAAAGGAAACGATTAACGTGGAGAGTCAGGAAATTGTTAACTAACTAACGGAACCCTTCATTCCTATTCACATTCTCTGTCCTTTTCTTCCCAATGAACTCAGCACCGTTAAAGATTTTATTTCAGAAAAAATATGTATAGGTATTTGGACTGACTGGGACGGGAGTGTAGATGTAGACGTGTTCTTCCTCACACCGTCAACCGTATCCAAATCCAAATTCCACCAAAATATATCTAGAATATTAATAATAATATATTAGTTAGACACTGTACAAATTTGTTTTTGTTGGAAACATTTCAAGTCAAATTAGTAGTAGGTAGGTATAGGTATGTTCGAGAAATGGGAATTAAATATATGAAAAAATGAATGGACGTAGAGAGATATATGGAGTATGCGTGACGTTGAGTAATGTAGCGCTTGGTATACAGAGAAGCTATTCATCTCCATAATCATAAACTGGCTTCATGTCTTCACTTCCACACCGAGAACTCCTCGACGTCTTACTCCTCATTTAACTCAATTAAAAGTCAGTCCTCAACTCTCATCTGTCCTCACATAAAATGTCTCCGCCAATAATGATATCTTTATTATGTGTATTTATGCAAATTAATTACTCTGTTTGACTTTTCTAAAATAATTAAACTCTACTGTACTGCTTCACTTGACTTCATAATTTTGTTTCGCCTATAGTCATTATAGATAGCGGAACAGGGGACGTACTGTACTACTGTTACAAGACTTCATTCCATAATGACATATATTTTCATGCTCAACGTTGAACGTATCCAAATCCAAAATCCAAATCCAACGGAACATAACAAAAGCAAAGACAAAAGAGCAGAGACATTACTTTTGCCTGTCTAAAAAACTTCAAGCCCATAATATAATATGCTTAAATATCCATAAAAAAGTAATGGCTATAATTACAGAGTCGCTTTCTAAGCCATTTAGCCGTGATTAAGCTGTTGTCGTGTTGACAATTGACAGTCATATAATCTCCTGTCATTACATAGATTATTATTATTATGAAGTACCTATAGCATACACGCAAATACGCACTCATAAAACATCTTGTTTTTTTTGTACTGTACGAACTACGAATATTTGCACAGCAGGAACAGGAGCCGAGGCCGAGACTCTAGTAGATTGCTTAAATTGAAAATTCAAACGGTGGTTTAACCGGAGAAAGTATTATACGCTTTAAAGTTATGATTTTAATTACTATTAGTATTTCCATTTAGTATTATGCAGGTTTATTAGCAAAATTGATTGTTGAGTAGAATGGTATGGGGGCGTCTAATATAATGGGATGAAAGAATGGAGACTAAAATGAGATGCATTTAGGAGGGAAATGTGAATCTCCTGTGCCTCAATGCTTCCTTAATAAATCCTATATTAATTCCTGGTGCCTGGCTGCTGAAGTAATGCACATAGGCATCGGTAACGTCATACGTGATATGATGTGGTAGTAGTTTAGTAGTTAGTAGTAGTAGTAGTGAACAAAGTGTAATTATTTTGACAAGGACTTAATGAGCAAACATATAACGGACCTAATCTGTCCTTTGTATTCTAATTGTATTCACTTATTACACTCTTCTTCGGTCTGTGGACAAAGACTTGGGGCATTGGGATGGGAGATGGGCAGTCTTTGACTCTGTCATCCTCATCTCCATTAATATTAATCTAGTGTTGTACTTGTACGTGGGTTGGTATTCGCATTGATCACGGGACATGTCTTTAAAATGTACAGTTTACATAAATCCGAATAGTGGGATTATAAGAGAGACTACAGTAAGTAACAAGGATATTAAGTGAGTGAGTGCAGTGGGGTTTTGACTATGAAGAAATGACAGGAAATCCTACAAGAGTTGATGTTGAATGTTCAAAGTGCTGTTGCTGTTGGACCATCACATATTATTATGACCAGAAGCAACAAGTTGTTGGCATACAAAATAATTGAGCACTTGTTCGTGTAAATGTCATTCGGAGCTAATTTACAATTTACTAAAGGTTAAAGCTAAAAATTATTCTCAAATTATACACAACCAACTCAACTCAAACTCATCCTTAAGTAACTTGCTCTCAGCTTCTGAGCAGAGAAGATATTTAAACACGGATTTCATCCTCCGTTTTGATTGCCATTTTTCTAAATTCACAGTAACAGATATAATGCGAGATACACCAATAGCAATAAGAAACATGTGGAGGGGGAAAAAAACTCCCACTGTCAGCTCAGTGCAGACGCATAGGCAGACAGACTGATGAGTCAACCTTAAAAATGTTGCAGAAAATAATGAAATGCAAATTATGGCAGAGTGAGTTCAAGAATGTTTTTCCATTAAATTGATGAGAGAATATATAATAAAAAAAATGTTTGGTGAGAATACTTGGAAGATGCTCTTCTCATCCTACATCGATCCTCTTCATCTCTTAGTATTCCTTAATTCCGTCCGTGTATGTCATGACACTAGAACTCTCCTACTAAACTTAGACACATGAATTTCGCTGGTCTTCTCTTTCCCTTTAAATAATTCTTCACGATATCCATTCTTGTCCTCCTCCGTCCCATAACTAAAACAATGACGAAACATCTTCAGTCTTGTCCCGTCTTCAGCCAAATCGTATTTTTATTATTCACATTCTTATGAATGACTCTGCCGGTGTTTAGCATACTCGGAAAAAAAAGTCCAGGCCTGCGTGTTGCTGACACTGTTGTTGTTGTTGTTGTTGCTGATGTTGTTTCGGCTGTTTTTGTTGTTCCACATCATCTTCATGTCTCTTCCCATACAGTTTTCTAGGATCCGTCTTTGGTCCGAAGGATTTCGTGATGAAAGAATTTTGGAAGAGTTCCTTCAAGAAGCGTTAGGCGAACATTAAATTAGTTGTACAGATCACCTCACTCTCCTGTCTGTTTATTATACACTACATTTGAAATTCAAAATCCATCAAGTCTCAAGCATCTCCCACATCGTGCAGATTCATCTTCCCAATTCCTTTCTTCTTCAGCGCACGGAACACATCACAGGAGCTGTACCGTACGCACAAACAAAGCCGTAGAATAGTCAATAGTTGATAGTGGAAACATCTAACTAGTTCTGCTGTTTCTATTCTTCCGTGTCTGTCCGTTGTCCGTCCGTTTTCTCTTCAATCGGTATTATGTAGTGCATCTACTTGGCTAGAGATTCCAATATTATTTATTTATTACTATTAGATTAAAATACAAGTTGTAACCGAAGGGCTAGCGTACGTTACTATTCCCCACGGGCCATTATTTCAACGTTGTATTACAACACAACTGGGCTTACATTCTACATCGTATCGTATCCGCCGGCTCTGATCACATTAAACAACCAGTAATCACATCACTACTATGTATTATTCGTTCCGGATAAGCGATATTTATTAATATAAGGGGGACGAGGGTTGGGTGGGAGGGAGAGGTTCCTTGACACAGTATTATTGACAGTTATTCGATCAGATTTGTCTAATCGAGCATTGAGCGGATGGGGAACGATGAAGTTTTGAGATGACATAAAAATGTGTATAATATAATATAATTATATAGGAGGTGACAGCGGAATGATTTTGTGTCTGCGTTTTGCGTCTTTGTTGATGATGAAAACTGCGAAGACAGAAAGAAAATGATTTGAAGGACCCGTCGTCTGCGTCTCGTCTGGCTTGGTTTCCCTCTGACTTATGTTTCGGTTAATGAGGTTTCTGAACTAAACTGACGACTGAGTCATTTTCCATGGAATCCTAACCTCTGTGGCCATTTGTCATCCGCCACTCAACTCATAATCTTCTCCCTTCTCCACTCAACCAGAATATCATTCCCCTGTCTACTGTCTCTCTCGTCATCGCATTATATTATCATCTCATCTCATCACTCTCCAACCATCACCACTCGAGGATCCGTTCATTCCAAATTATACACTCCACACTCCTCTAAGTTGCCACGATTACATCCTTGTGTCTCCCCACAAAACAAAGACAAAACCGAGCTTGTATCTACATAATGAGCATCTCCACTCTCAACTCCTCTCTGTCTGCCTTTACGGGGAATCCATAAGCACAACAGAAAAAAATGTGACAAAAATTACGTTATTTGCTGGCTAGCCACAAATGTGGGAAACAGCCTCATTTACACTGTCTATATGGATTTTGACTTTGAAAAAAACGGATGAAGGAGTCCATAGTGTCTGCTCCTAGTAGCCTACTGACTTGCTAACCCATAACAATAAACGATCATCACACGGAACCCTCCATATTCACACATAGGCCACCGTCATTATCATTACTCCACAGCAACAAGGTCCGTCCCGCTCTAAAGGTTACAGCATACACACACAGTGGCAAGTAGTCACTAACAGAAAATCGTACAAACAAATCCTCTGTATTAAGTTTTGTTTAAATTAGGTACCCATTTTATTTGCTTATTCGAGTTGAGCAACATTTTTCGGGTTTCTTTAATTCGTTCGTAGCCATGTGTGCGCGTTTTGGTTGACACATTGTTCTTAACTTGACATGTTGACAACCTCACTAGTCAGCATGAAGGTGGAACAATGAGTCGGTTGGAGTACCTGTAATATATAGACAAAGAAGAAAGTTGGAGCTTAATTGTACTGAAATTATTTTAAATTATTCATAATTACCTACAGGAATGCCTTTTGATTCTTGACTCTGGGCTGAGCACGGGTCCGGAGTGGAGGAAAATGATTTTATGGACAATACAATGGGACATGGTTTTTTTAAAAAGAGCGAAAGTCAACATAGGGACATCGTACATATATGGGAGTGAGAAATTAAAGGAGCTTTCACAGCATTGACACTTTTATATTTCTAGATGTAGATGGTGATGTGACAACCAGAGTGACAATGTGATATTACTTTTATATGTATCTTCTATCACGTGAATTTCCTTGGACTCCAAGAAAAAAAATCACGTAGAAATGAGAGCACTTATGGTTTTTATATATATTTATTATATATTATGTGCTCATATATCTCACGGAGAATTTTCCTTTGCACGATAATCATAAACATGAATAAAATTGCTCTCTGTGGATTCTGCATTTAGATTGTGTAGAGTGCGGAAAGGGAGGAGATTATACATACTACTGTCCACACACTAATAAACTAGATATATTTAAGTTGCTCACGTCGTAAGTGTTATAAGTCGTTAGTCAGTCCTTCTCCTTTATTACCTATACCTATACCCCCGTACCTATATATTTTTTTTGCACGTGAGCCACATGTCTTTTGTCTCATCTGAACATTTAGTATGTATATAATACGCATAAGTATAGTCGCAGTCTAATCTAATGTATAAAGTGCAGAGGCAGCGGTGAAAGTTATTGTTTTTTTTTCTCCCCTTCTTCTGCGGTGCGGTGCAGCATATGAAAATGCAAATTAAGTACGGTTTCATGATTCTGATTCTACTTGAAATTCAAACTTGAGACCGTTGACAGAGGAACATAATCATAATAATAATAATAATACGACGAGACGACAAACGAGAGAGAACGACAATGGGGATTTTACAATGTTTCCTTCATCATAATTCATAATGTAAGTAACGTGAAGGAAATTAATACATAAAGTGAGCTGCAGGGAAAAAAAAGAGAGATAAACCTTCCATTGCAGTCCATACAAATGTGTCACATCGACATCACAATTATTATTTTTATTGTGATAATCCACTCACTGCACGCTACACTAATGACACACAGACAAAACAAAAAAAGCTAAATAAACCATCACTAATTTTGTCCGTGGATACACAAAGAGATTCCTATTTACTTTCCATACACCTATATACATGAATTATCTTGTATCTTGGCGAGGCTTGAGCATGTCCAACGTCCGACATGCTGTCAATAATACACTTTTTTGAAAAAGGAAATTCCATTCTACTCTCAAATCTTAATCATATAATCAAATCTAATTTTTTTAAAAATGGAAATGCTATAGTCGTCACAATTTCTCAAAGTATAAGCCATATATGACAGAGTTGACAATTTTAATTCTCAAATTTTCTCCTCAAGTCAAAAATCATAGTTACATATAAGTTGCTCAAAATTACACTTGCATTATCATTTCAAATTGTCGTCTTATTTGCCATTTTTAAACTCGACAAAATACCGCAATTGACAGTTAGATTGATCCCACTTTTATAGTTTAGCAAACCAATAGTCCACAGTAGTTAATAAAATTGTGATGAATCAATAAAAATATCTTGTAAAATTTGGAGCAGTATCCAAAATCCAATACTCGCAATTGTGTCTAGGTCATTCGTCATTCTACAGTAATTTGTATGAATTCACAATTGCTCTCCCTGTTTTACAAATGAGGGTACATGAAAGGTTTCTCAAATACTAATGCTTCGATTTTTTGTTGTCTGATTTCAGCCCATTTTCATCCCATTTTGGGCCACAGGGATTTTTTATCCCATTGCCCCGCGAGGAGGAAGAAATCCTCAGCACATCTACCCATTGAGCGCCATAGCAAGAACCCAGAAACTTCCGATTCGAGCCAAATTGGTATGTGGCCATCTTCCGAATAACATCCCCGAATTCACCGGTAAGTTGATGGACACAACATTAAAAACTATTAAAATTTATTTCATTCGCATTTACTATTATTGGATATATTATAATATCCAAAACCGGTCGATGAATGAATGAACTGAGAATGTGTCTTTGTTTGAACTCATCCAACGAAGGTGCACTCCAAATCGAGAATGTGGACACGGAAGAAGTAATCTTGGCTTGTACGCTCCTCAAAGACAAGCCAAGTTTATTTGAACTGGACGTGGAGAGTGAGCTGCTCCTGTCACAGATGACGAGTGAGGATTTATTCATCAAGTCGACGGGCTATCAGACAGCCTTAAATTTCTGTGAGTCGGAGGGTGACAGTTGGAAGCGGCAAATTAAAAGTTGTCATACGAAAGGCTCGAGCGGCGGAACAGTCTCCTCCACATCTCTCCTAAAAAAGAATAAAACGCTGAGGATCCGCTCATCTCCACCGCCGCCCTCCAAATTATCCCTTCTCTTCCGCCCTTCCTCGGCTCCGTTTGGGAATGGGAAGGACCCACTCCGTCGATCAAAGTCATTCAACGTTGAAATCCAAAGTGTCTCCCTCAGTCTTACACAAGATGAAGAGGAAGAGGAGACCAAGAAGTTGTCCACGCTCTTCAATTTCATGAACAAAGGTCATCACGGGAAGAGTAAGAGCAGTAAAGAGAAACAGCTGACTCCAAGTCAAAGGTCAGACTCCATCCCCGATGTCCTGTCCAACTTTAAACACTCACAGCAACTCGTGAGTCATGAGCCGCCGCCGCCGCCGCAGCAGCAGCAGCAGCATCATCATCAATTCAATAATAATAATCTGAGCCAGAACAACCAAAATCAACTCCATCGCTCCCCCCACAACATCTCCTCCTCCAACAATAATAATCACCATCATCACAATCATCTTCAAATACATCATCCGGGTAAGAAGAGTTCTGGGAATGATCTACCTTACGGACGTGTCCTGGATGACGTCACTGAAGAAGAAAACATTTACTCGGAAATCTCTGATGCGCTCACCATGAAATTAAGTTTAAATCCCATTCATCAGATGGGCATGAATTTCCATCGGCTTCATATACCGAGACATCAGAGTGCTTCCAACATGTCCAGTTTGCTCAAAGGCGGGGGTGGGAGTGATGGTGCTTTCTCGGGGGGAACTCTCTCCGGCACTTTCTCATCTTCGAACCCTTCAACGAGAGAGGAGGACATTTATGACTCTGTCTTTTAAGTTTCATCCACACTGTACAAATACAAAAATACATTAGATACAATAGATAAATTACATGTAGCAATTCTCTTTTATTTTTAACAATACATTATGTAAGTGAAAATAATCATTACTTGTACATAGACATTGATGCAGATGTAGAGTCTCCGCGCACACCTCCTCTCCTTTGTCAAATATCAGCCTTATTTTGAACCAAAACTAAAATGATCCAGCAAAGAAATCAAGAAACGTTGAAAAATCTAGGATTATAAAATCAGAATCAAGCTTTGAATGAGTAAATTTCGACTTCATTATAAAGCAGGTACTGGTACTAATTTGGAACAGGAACCTAAATCTGTCGAGATCAAAACCTTCCTACGCTTCGATTTACTAGGAAATCTGCATTGGATTGAATTCCGTTTCTGAGAATAATATATATATACGATGGAAAGAAATTACACATCAAAATCTAAATATAATATACTATGTACATAATTAATTTTATATTATAGATTATATATTATAAAATAAAAAATAACTACATTTTTTAAAAACATACCTGTACTTAGATGAGGCAATTGACTACATTTCGCAATTTTATATGAGAGTGAGAAAGCATGTGTCTGAATCTGAATGCAAAAAGAATGATTTCCTGGGCTGCGTAGTAAACGAATACAAGCTTAGTTCTTCTAAAACGATTTTAATCGAAATTACGACCTCGACTACGTCTGTAATTATTATGCCTACTTGTAGTTTAGTACTCTAAAGAGTCTGAATAATGAATAATTATATGATATAGTGATAATGTGATATGGATATTAAAATCGAACAGTCGGGGTGCGCCATTATTACTATATAGGTATGTATGTTACAATTTTTGTGTATTATAACAACTATAAAATGTGTAGTGTGTAGTATTATTACTTAGAATAAAAAGGCATTTTGAGGGTCCAAATATTTCGTGTCTGTACATAACTAATCATAAGCAATGTCATCAGTTATAATTTCCGCGGTCTATTCTACGAGTGCAAGTGTAAGCGACTCGGACGTACGATCGACGTACAGCCGAAAAGTCGGACTCAGCCTCATTTTGGCATTTGTGAGTTGTGTAAATAGTTTAAATGGTTGGGGTTTAAATGAAATCTATATGCTGCAAAAAAAAGTTTAGGGTTTTGAATGAGGAAAACATATAAGAATTAAGAAGGAGCAACAGACGAACCTTGTCCTAATTTTGTATTATTACTTGTCTACTATGCCTTAAAAGTCTTGAGAGTGCCTTATTTTGTAGGACTTTTGACTCCACGAAAAGATTTTATAAAAATAATTCAAATAGTGACTAAAAGTAAGAAGTAACCCAGCCGGCAGAGGGATTTCCTTAAAATATCCTTAGAATGTACACTGCGGATTAAATAACATCCGGAGGATATTTTTAAAAGTTTGAGTGGACATCATAGGGATGTCCTGACAATCATCCAATGTCTCTAAATAGGATGTGCGCAAAACATCCCCAAATGATATCCCCTTAAGAACCTCACCGGGTATTTGGGATAAGTTCGGGACGTTTAGAGGAT
>JAQFZE010002828.1:0-13734 GCA_034695245.1 Dicyrtomina saundersi | reverse complement strand
CTCATTTTGTTTTTATGACATAGCTCATTTTGATTCTAGCTTAAATTGGATATGGGTCATTTTGGTTCTTCACAGAGACGATGTCCTTCCTTTAATTGTCTTTATATTGCAGTTAATTTCATCAAAAATCACACCTTTTTAAGTAAACAGTCTTTTTACAGTATATAATCTCTACACTTTTAGTTGTAGGCGAAATTAAAGCTAAAAAAGTTGTTTCAAGGAATGAGGAATATGGATTTGATTGATTGGAAAAAACGCCGACCTCTTTACTTTATACAATTATTGCAAAACTTAATAATGTTATGCGAGATATTAAATTAGTAACAAAAATTGTACTACGTGGTTCGCTCACTTAAATTTTGACTATCACAGCACAGCGACACAAGTATACTTAACAATTATTTTCAGTACATATTATGTAGTCTAACCTAAAGTTAACTATAGCCCCTTAACTAATTTACTATTTTTTATCCTATTTGCTGAATACTACACCAGACAACAACAATGTAGTGTACAGTGGATTCTCAACGACTAATCGTAAATCGTAAGTAGCAAAAGGCCTAATAAAGTTAATCTCCGTAATGTAATAATAATACTAATAAGTCTCCGTACTGTTGATTGATTTCGTATGTAATTATTTACACTGTAATACTACAATAAGAGATAAGTAACAGTCTTCTAACACATTTTAGCCAATTCCAAAATGGTATGGTTACATATAGAGCCATATTCCATATATCTGCAACTTACGACAACTAAAATGAAAAAATGAGAATACATTAAGATCAAAGACCTCACCCGTATATGCCAAAATAAGCCTCAGAAACTAGAAGGCATATTAAGCAAATAAACAGGTACTGTAATAATATTATTATGAATAACTCCATTTAATCAATTCTTACTGATATTAGTGCTGCTAATAACTTGGTGATAATTTCAATAGTACAGCATTTTTACTTGCTACACCTATCTACCTATTTTTACATAGATAATAATACAGCTATATTAAATTGTTATTGGAACGTGTACGAATGTTAAAAGATAATAATTCGAGATAATTTGAAATCCTGACCTTGAGAATAATGATTCCGTTTATTTAATACAAACGACCCATCAAATACTATATATATAGAAAAGTATCAACATTAAAAACAATCGATCAGATCTATAATGCCATAAATAGCCATAATTTGTATTTTAAGTTTAATGAATACAACTTTTACACTACGATTCTTAAATGTGTGTCTTTACTAACGCTGATACTACTCTTACACGGATAGTAAGCTTGGAAAATACAATGTACCACCCGCTGGTTTACTTTCAAAATCAAACTGTGAGAATTTCATGTCCCTTGATTGAATGTCAGTCAATATATTGAAGAGTTTTTTAGCAAAACGGGTCAAGTCCATCAAAGCAAAATTTTTACAGGAACAACGAATAATTAATAAAAAGTTAAAGGATTATTTTCTTGAACTACATTTTTTTCTACAGGTACTGTAACTAACGATGCGTTATTACAAGCAGTTTCATGAATCTGGACTGACTCTGGAATTTTTTATAAAATTTACAAAAATTTTAAATTGTGGACTTTTCCAGTTTTGCCTCAAAATGAATAACTTAACATGGAGTAGAAAGTCCGTGAGATGAAATTTTAATCTTTTTGAGTGAAACCAAACTTTTATAAATTTTAAACTTTTTCTTACATAAAAAAAATTCACGCACGGCAATTATTGTCTTCTACAAACTACGAAAACACTCGAAAGCCAAATTTAAATCAGAAATGCATGTTTTAGGTGGACTTATCCCATTTTGCCAAAATTCATGTAATGGACTTATCTCGTTTTAATACAATAATGTATCTAGTTGAATAGTACACTTAACTAATTTCATTTTTGCACACAAAAAATGGACTTATCCCGTTTTGCCAAACAACTCATTATATGGTGCTAATCTCCTATATAATTAATGTGCCATGTGCCTATAACTTAATCGTAAGATCTACAAAATTATTTAAATTGTAAGAATCAGTTAATCAGTTTTTACTTGGAAATGTTAACACAAATGAAACTATTACTAGTTTATGATTACATTGTAAGTGATTAGTACCAGGACCATGCGGAATGCGGATGAATGCTGAGCGAAGAATATTTATAGTAAACATTTTTGTTCGAGTAGAAGTCATTAACAGAGCACTGCTGGTACTGAGGTGCTCGTCTGGAGAAAATTATGAGATAGTCCAGAATTTTAGGAAGTTTTGACTTTGGCTCCTTTCTTTACACCAACATTTGATTCTGGTGAAGTAGTATGGAGAGACTTGACATGTCTCTTCAAATTGTTGGCTTGTCGAAATTTTTTCCCACAAAGGTCACATGAAAATTGAGGATTGCTATGAGTGAGCATGTGTTTGTCCATACGACTTTTGAAGCAAGCTGTATAGTCGCACGTATCACAGCTGAAGGCGGTTTCACCAGTATGAAACCTTCTCTTGTGTTCCCTCAGACTTGATGGCTCCGTGAATTTCTTTGAGCAGATCTCACATTGGAATTTCTTTAAATTGAGTTCAGGATGTGTTGTCTTGTGGAATTGAAGATACTGTTTCTGAGAGAAAGTCTTCCCACAATGACATTTGAACTTCCTCTCTTTGGCATGAATGGCGGCATGATGAGCTTTGAGTGCAGTCGTGGTTCGAAAACATTTTCCACACTCCCCACATTTGTAGATCCGTCTCCCAGTATGGACATCCATATGATTCTTGAGCTTGTACTGATCAAAGAAGCTATAGGTACATCCAGGATATTTACAAGCATATGGCTTCACTCCATTGTGTCGACCAATGTGCAAATTCAAATTCCCCTTTTGCTTAAATTGCTGTCCACAAATATGGCATGTGTACTCTTTTGCATC
This sequence comes from Dicyrtomina saundersi, assembly GCA_034695245.1. NCBI lineage: Eukaryota > Metazoa > Arthropoda > Collembola > Symphypleona > Dicyrtomidae > Dicyrtomina > Dicyrtomina saundersi. The sequence continues at coordinate 10,830 of JAQFZE010002828.1, read as the reverse complement.
CGTGTGTGAAATCATGTGTTTCTTATAGCCTGTGATGTAGCCGAATTTCTTCCCACAAACTTGACACTCAAATGGGAGCTCCCCCGTGTGGATCCGTAAATGTTCCCGAAAACTTGTCACAGCTTTAAATGAGAGCATACACTTTTCCATCCGACATCGATACAGGCCATCTTCGTCTGGCTGGAGCGGATGTTTCTTCCGATGAATTTTCAAGTACTGCAGAGTAGAAAAGGTTCGGTCACAATCACGACATTGAAAAGGACGGGGTCGAGACTCATCGTGTATTTTTTTATGATTTTCTAAACGAGCGTGTTGTCCAGCCAGGAACCCCTTCCCGCAGACGTCACAGTAGAGGCCCCAGTTTTGAGAGTGCTGATGCAAATGAAAGTATAGTTTCTTCTCTGTTGGAAATGTTTTGTCACACTGGTCACAGGGAAAAGTTTTTCCTTGCAACTCGTGCTTTCTTAAATGTGTAAGTAACCTACAAAAAATTGTATTTATTTTAATAATTGTCAGTTTAATTAATTAATTATAATGAATAGATTTAGGAAGACATGGGCATGGCCGGACGAAGGAATTGCTTTTTGGCAGCAGTTTGTTTCCATACAAAAACCACCATTTTGATTTTATTGATGGTTTTCTTTGGTAAACCAAAATGTTGTATGTACTTACATGCTTTAGAAAAGTTTAAAGTGTTCTTTATACTTGATTCAGAAAAGTGAAAAATGTTCTATTTACATGTTTTTTTGAAAAGTGTTAAATGTTTAATTTGCATGTTTTTGAAAAGTCAAAATGCTCTTTTTACATTTTTTGTAAACTGCAAAATGTTCCATTTATACGTTTTTTGAAATGTACAAAAACAAAATATTTTTCATGTTTTTGAAAAGTCTCAATATTCTTTTTACACATTTTTGAAAACTGCAAAATGTTACATTTACATGTTTTTTGAAAATTCAAGCAGCGGGGGCTGCCTGCGCTGGCGGCATTATCCAGCCCTGGATATGGGATGAAAACAAAAACACTGGGAATAAAACTTACCGATTCCTGGCTGGAAAGCTTTTGCCACAGTTTGTACACGAAAACAAATTTCTGATACCTGAAATCAATGAAATAGAACTAAAGTTATACACAGAGGTAAAAGTACTGAAAAATGAATTACTTCTAAAAACCCTGCAGATAAATGATGTGTTAGTCCGTAAGTTATACAGTGTAATAGTAATTACAAGTAAAATATTAACCTATACTCACCCTGATGCATTCTCTTAAAATGATTATCTCTCCGCTCCTCGCTACTAAATCTTCGAGCACAGCTTTTTTGAGGACACACAAATTTCAATCTAGCTCTCCTCCCAAGATGACCACTTAGACTATTTTTGTTGGAAAAATCCCCTAAATTCTCATTTTCAATGTTGTTACTTTCAGATCGTTCCTTCAGAGATCGGCTACGGCGGGACGACGCCGAAGGTGGCAACCAATTTGAGCTATTATTGGACTTGTGAGAATCAGAGTCAGAACACTTTTCGTCGGAGCTTCCTCCCACACTTGCCACATTAGTCCGCCCAAAATCAGTTGACCCTTCCCCCTTCCCTTTAACTCGTCTCCGTTTGGAAATTTCAGAAGAATAGGAAACATACTTGTCTGTAAGAAAAATACGGCGTCGTCTTGTCCGCGTTCGCGTTCGCGTTCCGCTGCTATCTTCACTTTGAGCCTCATCTTTATCTCCAGCCTCGGCTGGAGATAAAGATGCAGAGTGGGAGTCAGTAATGGGTGTTCCACGGGTATTGTTTGGTGAAATCGGAGGGGAATCCAGGCTAGAAATTAAAACCATTTCACTATCAGACTCGAGCTCGAAGTTCTTATCATATCTGAGAGAAGTGGATTTTTTTTTGGTTGGAGTTCGAAGTTGGTGGTTATTTCTTTTCTTCGAAATCGAGGAAATCTGTGTCGAAGAACATTGTAAGATGCGTTTTGATCGAGTAATGCGCTCAATAAAGGTAGTAGTACTAAATGTGGGAGGGATGGCTTCGTTGTTTTCATCCTTCCGCGGGGAAGACGACAGTAATGAATTCCTTCGCAAATTCGATGCTGCAAGCGGTAAATGAAAATTTTCCGGATTATTTTCGGGGGGTTTTACAGTATTAATGGAGGAATCTGAAGGAATTTCTGCTATCACTGAGGGTAACGCTGACGCAGATAGTGTGCCATCATCAGTAAAATGTGGAGGCTGACTTATTTCTTTCCGACGTTCTTGCCGAACGGGTTTAGCTAGAATTTGGCATGATTGTTTGACTGGTACTGGTGCTGTGGAGTAATTTGATTGCACTTCTACTCTCTCCGGCTCGGGCGCCGGCAAAGTCGGCTTATTATTAAGAATATAAATTCCTTTCGTAGGTTTCAACGGTTTCCTTTTTGACTTACGCCCAGCAACTAAACTTGATGCAGAAGAAGAACTCGCCGGAGGTTGAGATGAATCTTCTGGTTCTGGTTCTGCTATAGTGGATGAAGGGGGCAAAGAAATTTGATTGACATTTTCATTACAAGATTGAACACTTTCTCTAGCGTGTGCATCGTCGAGTAAAACCGAAACCGACTCCTGGGAGCAAGACTGATTGGTTTCATGCTCCGAATTTGGCTCTTGACCCGGTTCCCGAGAACAATTTGAATGGAGAATGTATGGCACACAGTTTGCGCGAGGTGAATGTTTTCCTTCTGACTCATCTGGGTTCATCAACAACTGTTCCCCTATTGACTGGGAGTGAAATGGAGATTCTTGATTTTTATTATGCAAAACTAAACAGATGGGTTCCTCGTAATGAGATTGATTTTCCTCCATAAGGTAGTACTGAACCGTCTCAATTGTTCCCATCCTCTCGGCCCCATTCCTCCCGTTTAAGTTCCCATCATTCCACGGAGTAAATCCTACAACACAAGTTAGAAATAATGTATGCACACAATTAATTAGGATTTTACCAATCAGCTACTAGTTTATCAAAACACCAAGACCACTGACACATCTTTTTTATAAAGTATTCAAAAATTCAAGTTTTTACAAATTAAAAGTGACTGACAGTGGTTATGATAAAGCAAAAATTGTACCTCGTGGAATGAAGGGATTCGTCATGTCAATGTATAGAATAAATAATTTAAATAATATTTAACTGAAGCTGCACACGAATTTGTGAATTTACACTACAATTGACCATTAGATTAGTCAACAGGTCGAAAATACGACAGATGTGAAACGGCGTAAACTACATGACAAGTAAGTACAGAAACTGAAAACTGAATTGACAGCCGTTTGCTCAAGAAACAAAAATATTATATTTTTTAAATTTCTTAAATGGAGCGTAGCATAAGAAAAAGAACCTCGAAGTCCTCACTATGTCGCCAATCGAGTTGAACTGGAAACTTGAAGAATTCGAAAACTAAAATCGAGTGTAGGTATTTCTCCTTCTCGTACAGACAGAGTTTAAAGGAGAAATAGGATAGGAATGTGCTACTTAAGTACACCGCGCGTGGAAGCTTTTACTTAGGTATGACTCAAAATAAAATGAAATAGAATATTGTAAAGTATGTGACAGTACAGGCAGAGGCAGACAGACCGGGCCATGGATGCTTTTGACAATCATGGAAAGAAGGTAGTTTACTAAAGTAGCACACAACAGAAAACAGAAAGGATCCAAGAATTCGCCTCCCATGCTTTAACTCAACTTTTCCTTGCGAGTCTGAACTCGCCTGAGTGTAACGGACCTTTTTAGGAATTAACTCGCTTATCACACACACATAGTATTACCGTATAATAATAGCTGGCTGCCCTTTTGCCCTTGATACAGTCCTCTGTAACCCGAGTACCAAGTGCCAAAGTCCCAATACATATACGTGTCTGCATACTTTTGGAAGCGTGAGGATTGTTTCTTACTATTGTCATTGTCGTCTTATCAACTAATACTACGAAAACATGAACTCTCTCCATTACTTTTTAATATTTTTTTAAAATTTATTTATAGACCTAACTAGTAAGTTTCGCCACCATTGACACTGGACACTGACACTGGTCTCTGGTCTGGTGCGAATGTCTGACCGTGCTTGCAGAATTTGAAGGCTATACTATATAGTAGACTTACATAATAAGTAATAGACAGGCAGGTCATATTACACGCGTAATAAAATAGCAGCATCAGCATCGCACTCCGATAGATAATGAGACTTACATAATTACAGACATTCGTGACAAAGATCTCTATCTTCGTAAATCCCAAACAAATAAATATCGTCTGTGAAGAGCCAAAATGACCCATATCCAATTTAAGGTAGAATCAAAATGAGCTATGTCATACAAAACAAAATGAGAAACATGTGTAAAATGTTAATTAGGAGTTTTTGAAAAACGTAAAATGTTCTATTTTCATGATTTTAAAAAGGTGCAAAATGTTCTAATTCCATGTTTTTGAAAAGGTGCAAAATGTTCTAATTCCATGTGTTTGAAAAGTGCAAAATGTTGTATTTACATATTTTTGAAAAGTGCAAATTGTTCTATTTAAATGCTTTCAAGACATATTTGAATATTTTTGTAGATAGTTGATATTGCTTTTAGCTAAAAATGGATATGGGTTATTTTGGTTCTTCATAGACGATATATAATTGTTAGTATGCTAAAAAAAGTACATACTACCATAATATAATATTAGCTTATTCATATTCCCACTTGTTATTTATGCACGTAATATATTAAATTCTAGTCTTACGAGTTGGGCAGTTGGAACATTTATGCAAAATACTAAAAGCTGATAGTCAAATTTGGATCATGAAAGTAAATAAAAGTGTAATAGGGCCAAGTACCTGAAGTAGTAGAGGCAGACGAAATGCTACCCTCCGCATCCGTATGAGACTCGATGTGCTGAGAATTTTCCACATAATCGCCTTTCAGAATATCAGAATTTTCCCCGTTGGCATCGGCATCGGTATCGGCATCGGGATGAGGGTAGTCAGCAATTTCTATCACGGATCCCAACTCTGTAATTTTAAGCAAATAAAAAAAAATCAAATAACTATACACTTCCTTATTTGTTTGAGCTGTCATCAGTCGCGCGGATCCGGATCCATAAGGGGAGGGAAGGCTTTAGTTATTACTTTAGTTAACAAACTTACCGAGAAGTATCCGTAGCCGAACTGATTGCCAAGGGCAAAAATGATCGGCGTCGTCGGGAGGAACATCTCCAGATTGCAATTTTGTCCAACTTTTGATTAATGAGTTTTGTACATGTGCTTTCCTTTTTTCGAGAACATCTTGAAAACATTCTCGGTCACGCTCCTTCATTAAAATTGTCGTATCAGCCAAGTAATCGGCGCAACTCTGACAATACACTGCAGCTGACAAACTGTCTTGATAGTCTTTTGAGTCCAACTCCATGAGCATGCAAAGAGATTCACAACTATCACTGTCACTGTCGACGTCGACTACATCGGAAACCTTTTCCTCAGCACTGCCGGCATCAATTTCGAAATCGGAAACTACTGCAGCACACAGGAGGCACAGCATTTTGTTCGCTATCAATTTATGACGTCTTCTTTTAATATTGAATACTGTAGACAACTGATGACGGAAAAAATCCTTTTTATGACTATTGGTTTTAAAAATAAATAAATAAAAATTAAGTATACATTTTGAAATATTAAATACAGGCATACAGGTGTTTTTGTCGATTTTTAAACAGTATACTTACCTTAGAAATTCACTGCACCGAAGAACTGATCATCGGGTGATTTGAATATGTGGAACCCTTATCCTTTTTTATTCTGTGATATCCATTAATTAATAATATTATTTTTATACGCGCTTACATTCAGAATTAAGAACATTTCAGTTACCGTCACCGTCACCAAAGTACTCGTCACTGTTGACTGTTTATAGTTCGCACACGTCCAATAACAAATTAAAATGAATACTATGTTGTTGTGTGTACTCACAAAAGGTTTTACTCTACTTTTTAACGGAACAATAGAAATTATTTTGATTGTTGCAGAGTAAGCTTTTAATTTTAACTTTGTAGGTGTGTGAGCGATACTTTTCGGAGTGACAGTTGGTTGACGTTGACGTTGACAAACAACATATGTATTAAGTAACACAGGCAGTATAGGCATTTGCATTAATTTACACCATGCTCACCGATTTTAATGATGCAATATTTTACATCTGTCATATATTAGTTTTGAAAAACAAGTATTTTTTTACGTTCTGCCACTTACAACCAAGTCAACACGGGTTTGATTTTCGATTCTATAAGGCAATGCCAAAAATGTCAACGCCAACGCCGCTTAGAAGAAATGTTGAATAATGATTATCACGCTTATAAATTATTTTTAAACTTCATGGCCAAGGTCAAAGTCACGGTCACTGAACCTTGGTATTTTTTAAAGCCGAGTCCGATTTTCCGAGTAATAACTTTGAACTTTTGAAAAGGACTTGGAAATCAGTCCTAAATAATATTAACTATAACGATTCGGCCACTTTCGTTTTTGTGAGTTTGAAGTTGTCAGCAGTTTGTTGGCAGCACTAACATACAACAGCCAACAGCCCTAAGTTACATATTATGTAAAAAAAAACAAGAAACAAAGAACATGTGTCCATATAAAACAACGAAGTGATGACAGCACGAATATTTCCTTAATTTCCGTAGGTCAGGAATTCAGAACAAAACAGATGTGGGATTTCTTCCTACACGCTACAATAAAGTACTACACGTTTCAGTCTTTGTACAGGTTTTCCAGTCCCCAGGAAAGAATTCTGGTACAGTTTTCACACTGAGATTTGTCGCCCTTGTTGTGTGCTCACTGTATTGTGAGGCTATGCTCCATCCCTTTAACTTTAAAGCAGAAGAGAACGTGGTCGAAAAAAGGAGGAAAATAAACATACTGTGGTTTTTGCTACGAAGGCAAGCAAGCTAGTAACTAGTAAGAAATTGTCAGTAAATGATGTCATTAGTAGGGTGGGTGGGTCTAGTCAAGAATTGATGGCATTCCATGTTAAAAATAACCGTTTAAAGTAATATTAAGGGGTGACATGGTGAGGGTGGGTGGGCAATAAATGGACATAATTTGGATGACATCATTTACGGACCATCCCTAAGAATTAAAGAAAACCTGCTGTCTGCACTGGCACTGGCACTGGCACTGGCAAACTGGCAAGGTGTCCACGATACAAGAAGTGCATCTCTAAGTATTCTCTCGTCCTTATAACATTTGAAATGGAAAGCATGGGTGGATGAATAGAGCCGCTTTAATTGAATCGTCGATGACGCCGATGCTTGGTTTTGTTTATTAACTATCAGATCAGAAGTAATGCTTAAAAAACCAGTTACATAGACAACAAGCGTTTGCAGACTTATAACCAAGTTTTTTACGAATTTAAAACTGTTATGGGGGAAAATGATAGCGACGTTATTATACTTACTAAAGGGACAAAATAAATGTACTAATTTTATTATTTCTACATACTTAATTTATGGATTTGACAGATGAATTCCAAATTAGCAAATTATATTTTATCAATGCGCAAAGGCCAAACTCAGAGTTCAATGTGTGTGTAATGTCGCTAATTAACTATGCAAGCATGCTTTTCTAACGAAGGGATACTTATGCATAGGATTATATGGTGGTCCCTAAACTATTTTGCGCTTGTATTTATAATATGGAATATAAAATGCTTGCTAAATTATGTATACGTAGAAATAAATATTCACAATCTCTACAGTCTGTCGTTCCGTAGTAGCTCGCCTTGGGTACATTTACCCAGAATATGTCCCAAGGTTTCAGTCTCGTTGCAGTATCTGGAGCGGCTATAGGTTTTTGGCTATGACCAGGGTCATAATAATTACTGGAAGAACAGGATGTTAAAAGTTTCTGAAATGTCGCAAAAATTTATGAAAAAACGCCTTTTTGGCTTGTAAATCCTAAATTCGACTCCTGTAACGGGGTGAACTTTGGAAGCAGTACACAGTTATCAAGGATTATCATAGAATCGAAATTCTTTTAGCTCCTTGGTTGTCCTTGTTGACATCACATATCTCATACCTTCGAATTCCAATATATACTTGTCTATTATGCACAACTGCAATGATTTAGCGTTTAAAGTAGCACGTTTTACTGGATTAAGATTAAATTATACGCTCCGTAATATTTTGGAAGGAATTTTTTGGAATGTTGCGCATTCTTTACACCCTGGACGACGCTTGTTGACTAGACCTAGTCTAGGTAAAGACAGATAGGAATTTAAATGCCTATAGGTGTTAAACTACGTAAGTAATTAAGTATCACCCCTGGTTTGTTAAAAAAAAATGCAATTAAAAAATTTCTGGGAAACTAATCACCTACATGTATACAGTAAAAAATCATTTGGCAATTGACTACAGGGTGTTGTTCGATAAGTAATACCCGTAATGCTTATAACCTCTGTCTATGCATACTGACTGAAGAGAATACTAATAAATTAAGCAATTAAGTTAAGCAACAGTAGCGAAGCCCTAACTCCGTTTTGAAATAATTTGACTGAAAGAAAAGTTTTATGAATATTTTGCCTCTTCAATCTGGTTTTTGGATAAATCCGATTATTAATACCATAAGTACCAGCACTTTAAACACGAAATAATAATAGGTTTAAGTACGATCCAGTCACAATGTTCGTATTAAAAAACTGCTATCACGTCAGTACTATTTTATTTCTTTTTAACTTTGATTTCAACAAAACTCAAATACCAATTTTTAAATATTTCACACATCGAACATTTCGACTATATTACGTCGGCACGTGACGAACTTCATAATATGAAAACATACACGCACAAAAGTCATTTCACGTTATAATTTTTGAATGAAATAGTTTATTATTAAAACTGCTTCGACATTTCACTCCTTTTCATTCTCTTGGGGTGTAGGAGCGGCACTGGAATTACCACTATTATTTTGACTCGCAGCATGGGAAGCTAAACTCTGACTGAGAGCTAAAGAATTAGAAGTTAGAGTTGAACTTAAATTCTGTCCCCCCACAGAGGATAGTGTGTGAGAGAGTTGACTCTGAACTGCCGTTATGCTACGTACTTTAGCATAGTACTCAAATTCTTCCTTATTCAATAAACGGTTATCAATGATGAGGCCAATCAGAATAAATGCAGGCATCTTCTTCGTCACTTGTAGCAGCTTGCTCACGTTCGTTGTTCTGCAGTAGCCAAAAGTTATGTGAGCACTCATGAGCGGAAGTACAGGCTCAAACTTGGTTCCGGAAAGAGCCAACTTCATTACTTTTGTATTCTGTCTCAGTTTCATAGTCATGTCGAAGTCGGTATCGTAGAGCATGCCCCGAATCTAATAAAAACAGAAATTATGTGTGACAAAAAAAACAGAAGTATATCGTCTGTGAAGAACCAAAATGACCCATATCCAATTTGAGCTACAATCAAAATGTGCTTTGTCACAAAAACAAAATGAGAAACATACGTACAATGTTAATTAGGAGTTTTGGAAAAACGTTAAATGTTCTATTTTCATGATTTTCAACAATCTAAAATGTCCTATTTACACGTTTTTGAAAAGGTACAAAAATTTCTAATTCAATGTTTTAAAAAGGTGCAAACATTTCTAATTCAATGTTTTGAAAAGGTGCAAAATTTTCTAATTCCAAGTTTTTGAAAAGGTGCAAAATGTTCTAATCCCACGTGTTTGAAAAGTGCAAAATGTCCTATTTAAATGCTCTCAAGACATATTTGAATATTTTTGTAGATAGTTGATATTGTTTTTAGCTAAAAATAGATATGGGTCATTTTTGTTCTTCATAGGCGATATATTAGTCCATCGACACATGAAGAATTGTTTGGTAAAACGGGTCCAGTCTATATTTTTCAAAAATGAGATTATTATATAAAATGAGGACATACTATTCAACTACATACGCTACTGTGTTGAATGGTAAAATACAAGGTTCAACCAAAGTAATTTTTTGAAAATAGTCAAAATTTCGTTTTTTGGCAAATACGGAATAAGTCCAAAAAATTATTTTTGGTAAATTGGGATAAGTCCACTTAAATAAAACATGCGTTTCTAATTTTTTGGTTTTCGAGTATTTTTGTAGTTTGTAGAAGACAATTCGAAACATAGCTATTTCCGTGAACAGCGGACTTACGTGAAGGTATTGATGCGCCGTAAAGGAATTTGTATGAAAAATCGCTATCATAGGATGCGAATGAAAGTCTTTCCTCATTTCTTTGGCCAAAAATACTCCATAGGGATTTTCCTAAAACATATACATTAAGTTTTAATCGCATCAAATTATTTTAGGCGTAGATAGAAATGATAGAAATATATATTTAAATGATGTGTAAAGCCATTAATATCCCGTGTCACATATTATGCTATACCTCGATCGGTTGAACTATTAGTTGAGCTTCAACGGATTTTTTACAAACTTTAGGTTCGTTTTCAAATATCGGCTCACATACTCGGAGCATTTTAGCTCGCTTGAAGTGAGGAGGCAAGGGATTCTTGAGATTTGGACGATTTCGAAATCTGAGCTGTTCTACGGCTGGTGTCCAAAACCAACTCAGCAAACCTATGGGAGTAAGAAAAATGCAAGTCAGTAAAAGTACACTTCATCTTGCAATGCAAGCAATTATTTTGAAATCATGAGTTCCATTTTCAAAGAATCAAATCGTTGCTGAAAGGTATACCGTCCATAGCACAGCACTGCCAATATACATGTAAATATTTATTTATTTCTTAGAGACAGACACATTTAGGTCCAGAGAGAATATTAAATGAATTAACCTAACATTTATATCTAAC
>JAQFZE010002827.1:0-13734 GCA_034695245.1 Dicyrtomina saundersi | reverse complement strand
TAATAAAATGCCACTGTACCCCACCCCCCCCCCCCCCTCCCCTACTTTTACAATTAAGATCTACACACCTGTAGTTAATTACTCCTCTGCCCAGATTTAATGATGTGGTCAAGTTCTACTAATTATTATGATTATTAATTATGTTGTTAAGATGGATGAAGGAGAAGAGATGAGGAAGAATAGAGATGTGACGTAGATAAGTACCTAGCTATGATCTTTATGAATCTATAATTAATTAATTGTACTCTACTACACAACATCAAATTACTATTACTACTACCTACATAATTAACTATGTTATCCTAATACACAAACCTACTTATAAATAAGCAAGATTAAGACGAAGAAGAAGGGAAAAACAATACAAATCTTAAGAAATCATTGAAAATTACATGAGGAATAAATATTGTCATTCATGAATGATAGCATGAACATGAAAATTAAAAATTCCATTCAATAAACTGAAATACTTATAAATATTACAACAAACACCATTGGAAAAAATCCTTCATTATTCTTGCATCTCTTTATTTTTGCATTTTATAGTTTCTAATTCTGAGGGATAACAACAAAACACCTACATGTCAACATGTCTCCTTTAAATTTTTCACACTCAAAATCCGAGTAGAAATATATCGTCAGGGAAGAACCAAAATGACCCATTTCCAGTTTTAGCTAAAAACAATTTCAACTATCTACAAAAAATACTGAAATATATGTCTTGTAAGCATTTAAAGAGAGCATTGTGCAATTTTCAAAAACATGCAAATCGAACATTTTACACTTTCAAAAATATGTACATAGAACATTTTGCACTTTTCAAAAACATGCGAATGAAACATTTTGGATTTTTTAAAAAACAAGTGAATAAAATATTTAACACTTTTCAAAAACATGTAAATAGAACATTTTACGCTTTTCAAAAACTCCTAATTAACATTTTACCCATGTTTCTCAACTTGTTTGTATGACATAGCTCATTTTGATTGTAGCTTAAATTCGATATGGGTCATTTTGGTTCTTCACACACGATATGTTTCGTAAAATACAGAACAGCGGTTCGAACTGGAACTGGAATGCCATATTTTTGTCGGTGAGATTTTATAGATTTTCATGTGTCCGTATTCCGTGTCCAGAAATCGAGCGTTTGGCAGTTAGAAGTTATTTTATAATGATTTTATAAATTATTTATAGGAGTGCGCACAGCATGAATTTTGGTGTTAATTATTTAAGGATGCCTTAGAAAGTTATGTTATCTGTAGGAAATTAAAAACTGAGTTAATAATAATTGTGTAACGGAACACTTGGTTGTCATGTCTCATCGATCGCATGTTCCATTTCGAAAAATCTCACAATTGCCCTTTGCATTTGCCACTATTACCATTCCCTTAATTCCTATAGTTTTCCTATTCGTCAGTCAGTCAGTCGTGCTTGAATTTCTGCATACTTACGATTAGGTACTTATTTAGCAGTTTACATAATCGCAGATTTTTCGAATTTGCATTTCATACGGATCTCTGCGCTCTCTGCTGCATTTACATTCTTTACTTATCGTAGGTACTTATTGTACAGAATCTTACGGCGGATCCGTTCGTTACATTTTGCTTGTGTTTCCCTTGTGAAAACGAACAGAATTGTGACAGACAGATGAGGAGATGAGGAGAAGACAGTGCGAGTGGAATCGAGTTGAGGGCGAAGGCGAGCGCAACGCAATTCCGTTATATTTTATTTAAATGTACTTACGCTAAAAAATACTTAAATAACGTCCAATAATAGAGTAACAGAAACAGAGACACGTGTAGCATGAAAGCTTATAGCATTCCTAAACTACATGTAGCCTACCTATACTTTTTTGCTATGCACTTTTGTACGGTATATAGATTATACTTGTAGTTACTTAAGTCGAGTTAATGGTGACTGTAGATTGTGATTGCGGGATGGGATTGTGGTACACTATAATTACACTGGGAAGAACGAAGAAGTTGTCAGTTGACTGTACAAAAAGGAAAAAAATCTGCGTGTTTCTAAAATCTATTTCTGTTTCTATACCTTCATTCGTCCTTGGCAATGGTAGTTAGCTCCTTTTGTACGCACACACACTACACACAGCTACATACCTCCACGCTTCTTCCTAATCTCCCTTTTAATACTCATATATCTCATCTATAATTTAATCGTAAAGTGACAACTGGCAACTTTACAGTATAGACTTCCACTATTGATGAAACCACTGAAACCAGTAACCAGTCCCAGTATTTGCTGTATTGACTATTGACTTACTTTATTCAAAATAAACTAACAATAATTATTTTATTTTGAGTAGAATTAGAATCAATTGGAATCAAGTTGAAGCGAAGACCGATGCCGATGTACAAGTAGAGCAGTCCCCGTCTCCAATGGTGGAGGATGGAGGAGGCTTTGCTCAAAATGTTGATGTAAAAAGTCAAGTGCGCCTTTTTATTATTTTGTTGATAATACATTTTGATAACCATTTTTATTATTTATATGCTTTTCCTTCGCATCCGTTGAGACTTTCAAGTTTGAAAAGAATAACAAAATACAAAAAAATGATATGAGCATGAGGAGTGAGTATAGGCAGAGGCAGATAGGCTCAGAGGAGATTATCTTGCTAATACTTGAAATTGGATCATCTGATCCCAAAGCTCATCCAATCTCCCATCGTATCGTGCATCCATCCAGACGCCCAGGGCCATGCCATGCCATACAGATCCAGCAATTCTTACTTACAGCCGGTGCCGGTAAAGATTTAAGTACAGAAAGAAGCTTGAGTAATTATTTAATTAAGTGCACTATATGCACTGTGCAGACGAATTTATATGACAAGTTGGAGATTGGAGATACAGCGAATCATGCAAATATCGATCAGCAATGAGCATAATATATTCGTCTTGAGATTTGATAGGGGATTTAAAAGAGTAGGTATATATAGTACCCAGGTACATGTTATCCAGATCCAGTGTATTACATAATCTGGATGTGGATCCCGATCACATGTTATCAAGGAAACGAACACTGCAAAAGACTCGTCGTCGTGGACGTGGACACATGCAAGTAAAAGCATAGCGAATTGTAATATCAAAATCAACTTTTGAGCTTTTACGCATCACCTAATCGTCACCAGAACCAGAACCAGAGACACAGGAACCATTCTGAGGAGGGACCGGGACTAAAACTGCGAGAGACACGAGGAGTCAGATCCCAAACACCAAAATATAACCATCTACCAAAACCAAAGGCAAAGGAAAGAACTTTTTATGCAAATGGGAAGAAGAATTAAGTGAAGTGAACCAGTCACCGAGTCACCAGCATCAACCAGCGAATTCCTCAAGGACATTTATATTTTATCTCTAACCAAGACCAAGACTCACTCAACATTAACAGGGAGCGATTCAACACGAGAGCAGTATTTATTATTACACATTTAAATCTCAACTAAATAATCTATAAGCAAAAGTCCTTATCCAACAAAACAAATATGTGGAGCTACAACTTGTAAAAGTAAATCCTCAACTTGTATAACACAAAAACTTGTTATTTCCAGCAGTGCGAACCCCTCAACCACCAACCACTGCTCCACCATCATCATCAGACCAAATCTCGTTAGTTGACACCCTTGACACTGTCCACATCCAGTCGTCCAGAGCCCAGAACCAGACCCAGCCAGTATTGACCTTCACTTCGCCCTGTCCACTGTCCGCTATCTATTTCATTATCTTCTTGCTAATCTTCTCTACTTACATTTCAGTCAGTCCTGCATCGTAGTAGTTTCCTAGGCTCCTTCTTCATCTCATCTATCCACCGCCACAACCACACGCGATTTTCAATTAAACCCTTTAATTCAGCTTAAATTTCAACGTACGTTTAGCAATAGTGTTCATAATTTAACAAAAACTATTGACGATCATCAAAAGTTGATAGTTAAATTCCAATTTGTGACTTTTTATTTTTTGTTTATATCAATATCAATTATATTTTTTTTGCAGTAATTAACAGAAGATGGGGGGAAAATGGTCAAAGTTAAACCCGATGGAAGTGCCTGTGCCGGACATTGACAAGTTTTTAGAACGAGACCCCGGTCTCCGACCATTTGAATACGATATTAGGAAAAGGTTACTATTTTTTTTCACTTTTATTGTACCGCTTATATACTTGGTGGATTAATTTTATGTTCATGTTGCTTTGAATGGTTAAGATTAAAGTGTCTAAATTAATCGAGCTGAAAATGGTCAAGTCTGATTTAATTGATGACTTTAATTTTTTAGTTGTTAAAAATGCAAAAACATTTTGTTGCAATTTAAATAGATCACAGTTGTTAAATTCGAGATTAGCTGATGTTGGATTCTCTCGATATTGTTGATTGTTATTGTTGTAATTCATAATTTGTGATTGAAATGGAAATGAACAGGTACTCAATTTACTTGGACTGGGTTGATGGTATTCAAGAGCACGAGGGTGGCTATGAAAAGTTTACAAAAGCATATCAAGAATTTGGAATTCATGTTGCTCAGGATGGGACGATCACGTGTAAAGAGTGGGCACCCGGTGCACAAGCTCTGTACCTCGCTGGAGATTTCAGTAAATACATATTTTTTTTTACCGGTTTCTATTCTTCTATTATTGTTACTTGTAGTGAAGCGTGAAGTGATGACATTAATTTGACTTCTAACATTAGAAATATCGACTATACTTATCTGAAAACTCAAATTAAAAGTTGTTGTTTCATGTGTAATATTCTTAATTGACTAGATGGCTGGAGCCGAACTGAATTTCCTTATCAAAAGCATGATTTTGGAAAATGGACTTTAACATTGCCACCAAATGCAGATGGAACACCAAAAATTAAACATTTGAGTGAACTTAAGGTACGTATAGAATTTAATAGTCAAATATACATACTTTTAAAGTTTGGAATTAATACAAAAACTTCTAAATCAAAAGTGCATAGAATTAAGATTTTGGTCTTTATTTAATAAAGATGTACTTAATTACTGAATCGTTGATTTGGGTTGTTGTATTGACGTTGATATTTGTATAGGTTGTTGTTCAAGACAAACATGGAAATTTATTGGACAGAATTTCTCCATGGGCCAATTATGTTGTTCAGCCACCAAAGGATCAGGGATTCACCTTCAAGTACATTATGTATAACCCAGAAACTGTAAGTCCTTTTTGTGCTCGTCCGTTATCCTACCTGAATTACAATTTAATTATTATGTAGTAATTATGATATTTGTTAATGATTAGTTTTAGTTTTTAGTTCTGTAACTAAAACCGTCATTAGAACCAGTGGCTAATTTTTGTTTCATCCGCCATCGGATTGTGTTATTTCGATTGGATCTTGATTTGGCTTAATCATCTGTATCTATATATATTTTTATTTTTCAGAAATATGAATTTAAGTACCCTAAACCAGAAAGACCAGCAAGTCTTCGAATTTATGAGAGTCACGTTGGAATTGCTTCAGATAATCCACTAGTGGCAACTTACGATAACTTTGCTAATGATGTGATTCCTCGAATCGTCAAACTTGGTAAATAAAAAAAACTTTGTCGTGTAATCAATATCACCATAAGTAGTCGTATGGATTGTAATGTACTTTACTGTATATCAGTATTAATAACACATTAACGAAAATGATAGATTTGCGAATATCTTTTTTTGTAAACAATAGCATCGTCATCGTAAAATTTTGTTGGGCATGCATGACATTTTAATAATGTGTATTAAAAATGCAGGTTATAATGCAATTCAGTTGATGGCCATTATGGAGCACGCTTACTATGCAAGTTTCGGATATCAGGTCACTTCTTTCTACGCAGCTTCCAGGTATGTGTAATGCATTTTATTTCTGCCAGTAATTAATGTGACTATGCAAAAATAGATGACTAAAATTATTGAGTTTTAATCTAACTCGAAACTTAGCTCGTCAAACGATGTTTAAGCTGGTGACTTACTAAGACTTAATAGACTTGACTTAATTAGAATGTTGCCTTGAAAAATTGTCAATTTCTGTTTGAATTGTAACAGCCGGTATGGAACTCCAGATGAGCTCAAGAGGATGATAGACGTTGCACATAAGAATGGTTTATACGTTCTTCTCGATGTGGTTCATTCTCATGCCTCAAAGAATGTTTTGGATGGACTGAATCAATGGGATGGAACCTCAGCCGCATACTTTCACGATGGTCCTAAAGGAGAACACGCTCTGTGGGACTCTCGACTCTTCAATTATCATGAGTTAGCTTAGAATTTTTTAAATTTCATTTTCAGCTCCCATCATTTTGGAAGTAGGTACATAGAAATTAATTTTGATTTGATGTTTTATTTTGATTTTAAACAGACATGAAGTTCTCAGATTTTTACTGTCCAACCTTCGTTATTACATGGAAGAATTCCAGTTTGATGGATTCCGGTAAGTTTTTGTGAAAGCTTCAGTTTATTTTTCATTTAAGTCGTCTTTCTATCTCTCTTTCTCTGTTTGGCTGTATAATAAATTTTAAAATTGTTTCGAGTGCTTGTACTGTAGCTTTGTTTTGAATTTTGACTGCTTTTGTTTGGGAGTCGTGGTGGATGGTCCTGAGTCTGAATTTGTGAATAGATGATTAAATTTAATGTTGAATGTAAATGGGAAATTGTGGTTTGAAATACTTTGATGCAGCTGTTTCCATGGGATTGCCATTTGCATGATGATCATGGTTCAATATGATGAGAGATTGAAGTGATGGCATATGATGGGGACGATGGACCCCCCTTAGTTACAAAATAAATCTTAACATGATTTCAATGACGGAATCAAATGTGTAGATTTGACGGTGTCACTTCCATGTTGTATCACACTCATGGCATGGGTCACGGTTTCTCGGGAGATTACAACGAGTACTTTGGTCTCAACACGGACACAGACGCTCTGGTGTATCTCATGCTTGCCAATGACATGCTCCACACTTTGTACCCACAGTGCACCACCATTGCAGAGGTAAGCCCAGTTCTTCCCCATACTAATAGCTATTAATAAATCGGAGCAATATTTAAAACTGAAGCAAATTTACATACTTAATCGAATGATTTATTTACAGGATGTGTCAGGTATGCCTGGACTCTGCCGGCCTGTCACTGAAGGTGGTGGTGGATTTGATTACAGATTGGCAATGGCCATTCCAGATAAATGGATTGAAATCCTTAAAAAATACCAGGTATGTCATAAATGAAGTAATACATATCGTCTATGACGAACCAAAATGACCCATGTCCATTTGTAGCTATAAAAAAAAATCCACTATCTACAAAAATATTGAAACATGTCTTGAAAGCATTTAAATAGAATATTTTACACTTTTAAAAAACTTGTAAGTAGAACATTTTGGCACTTTTCAAAAACGTGTAATAGATTATTTTGCACTTTTCAAAAACATGTAAATAGATCATTTTGCAATTTTCAAACATCAACTTTTCAAGAACATTTTACACATTTCAAAAGCTCTTAATTAACATCTGACGCATGTTTCTCATTTTGTTTTTACGACATAGCTCATTTTGATTGTAGCTTAAATTGGATATGGGTCATTTTGGTTCTTCACACACGATATGTTTAATTGTAAATTATTTATCGTGTTTTCAGTTTTGAGTGTTATGATTTTTAAATTTATGAATTATTTCCAAAATAAGGCGATTTTTTCAAAACCCAATATTGGAAATTTATTGTAATGATGATAATATGTTGTAATGTGCTAAAGGATGAAGAGTGGGACATTGGAAATATCATCCACACGTTGACGAACCGTCGGTGGATGGAGAAGACAGTTGCCTATGCTGAGAGTCATGACCAAGCCTTGGTGGGGGACAAGACGATTGCCTTCTGGCTCATGGACAAGGAAATGTACACTCACATGTCAACTATGTCAGAGCCCAGCGGTGTGGTGGACAGAGGAATTGCTCTTCACAAGTTAATTCGACTCATTACACTTGGTCTGGGTGGTGAAGCTTACCTCAATTTCCTTGGTTAGCCTACATTTTTAACTTAGTTTATGTTCGGATTTTCGGATAGCATTTTGCATAGTATGAAGTACGGACAGAGATAATCTTCGAGTTATGAATTTAACAGGAAAATTAATTAATTTTCTCCGATCTTATGTGTTGTGTAGGGAACGAATTTGGTCATCCTGAATGGCTGGACTTTCCTCGTGTTGGAAATGATGACTCTTATCACTATGCGAGACGACAATGGCGTCTCGTGGATGACCCTCTCCTCAAATATAAGTACTTGGGACGATTTGACTCTGCTATGCACGCTGTAGAGGAAAAATATGGATTTCTTCATAAAGATGCCGTGAGCTGAATTTTCATTTAGTAAAAAAGGTTGTACGTATTTCAAAGTATGAAAATCTGTAATGATACTATTTGAATATGTGGAACAGGGTTACGTGAGTTGGAAGCATCAAGGGGACAAAGTGGTCGTTTTTGAGCGTGGTGGTCTCGTCTTTGTCTTTAATTTCCATCCCAGCAGCAGTTTCCCCGACTACAAGTATGACAGCATTTTTAAAAAATTTAATGAGTGGTCTAACGGCAGTAACGGCTACAGCAGCGGTTCTCGAGTAATGATAATTTATGCGTATTATTTGTCGTGCCGTCCTTTAGGATCGGAGTGGATGTGGGAGGGAAGTATAAGATTGTATTGGACAGTGATGACGCCGAGTTTGGTGGAGCTCAACGATTGAATCACGAAACTGAGTTTTTCACTTCTCCTGAAGGATTTGCCGGACGACGAAACTCACTCATGGTTCGTTCCTTTTTATTTGTTTGTGTTCCTGTTTCCCTTTGACTATGTAATCAAAATTTAATTTGCATTTCAAAATTGTGTCTAAATTGTGCTATTACAATTAGCACGTATCCATTACAAAATTAAATGATGTAGCATGTAGCTCGTCCTTTGTACAACTACACAGTAATACCGAACGGACCATGTATTTTGACGTAGTAGTCACAGAGCATGACTCATGAATTGTGTGTTTTACATCTTCATCCTTCTTTTACTGTATACAGGTTTACATCCCGAGCCGAACTGCCTTCATCCTCGCCAAGGTGGACTGAAGTGCAGAGGAATGATTGCAATGCATCACTGACAACCAAAACGAACCAGAACCAGAGACTGTGTAAGTACGTGGAGGGAGCGTGTACGAACCACTACGTCCGAACATGAATACAATTAACAAGGAACAGCTGTATAATAGAAAGTAGGATCACAAGTTAAAAAGAATAAGAAAAAAATAAGAAAATTTCTAGGATATTATCGTCATCATGGCCGAGTGAGAACGTGAGCGGTCAAGATTACAAGTTTTATGATTAAGATGTAGGCGTTAAGGATTATTAAAAAGAAAGAATGTGGGACCGGGACCGGAACCGAAAGTCATATGCCATCCAATCGCACACCGGCAACGGCACAACGTGCAGTAGAAGTTAGAAGTAGTGGTGTGGACTGGACTACTGGACCACTCGGACTCGACTCTGTCTCTCTTTCTCTTACTGAAAAAAGATGAAAAGAAAAATATTAATGTGCCAAAAAAATAATTATCACGCTTAAGAAACTGTCCGAACAGAGACAGAGACTTCAACAACAACAACAACAAAAATCTCTCACCGCTTGTCTATGTATATTGTCAAAAAAAATCAAGTCAACTGTTAAAAACTTCAAGAAGAAAGAAACCAACATTATTATTTGGTCTATACCATTTACCACTACTCTCACTCTCAATCCAATTTTTGTGCTTTTTTGGTTTTGTTTTTTCTGAAAATAATAACGAATTATTTTTCTGTGGACATGTGCCATCAAATTCTATATACATATAGACAATCCGTGAGAAGAAATTGAATCAATTCTATTCATAAAATTAAACTAGATAAGAAAAGGACAAAAAAAATATAAATGTAGGTACTATAAAGATTCTATATTTTCATAAAATTATGATGGAAGTAATATAAAAAATTGTCAAAGATAATTAACATAAAATAGTAGATATATTTTTATGATCCAAATCAAAAGCTTTAAAAAATCTTGTGTCATCAACAACATAAAGTTCAAGTCAAAGTCAAATTTGTATAATAACTCTAAAATAATAAACTGCGTAAGTAGACTGTAAGTAAAAGTAGTTATGTAGTAAGTATGTAAATAGTACTTAAAACTTACACTTTAAAACATAATGAACAAAATATTATGTATAGGGATTTGTAACATTTTTGTGCGTCCGTCTACCTATACATAGGTACATATTATGTACAAACCAAAATAAAACTCATCATGGAAATGGGAAAATTTACAATTGCTCCAATAAAATCAACAATCATTCAAATGGTAACAATCAATAAAATTGTCAAATAACTGGATCTTGGGCCATGCATTTCCCAGGTCAAGTCTCATTTCAAGTTTTATTTCACATTTTTTTAAATTAAGCAGGTAGGTTGATTGGTTAGGTATGTTTTGTGACAAAACTTGGAGTTTTGGTATGTTATACTGTATGCGTGGTGTGAATGCTATTACTGAAATTTTGACGTCATTTTCGTGTATCTCTGTTAGTCTCAAAAATACCCTTTGATTCACACCGGACTCGCTCATTCGATTAAGTTGTAAAAAATGTTCATTTCTCATTCTGGTTTTTGAACATGTTTTTTGTTCAGAAGTAAAATATTATGAAAGGCTTTTGAAGTCATGTTTTTTATCTCGTTCTCGTGGTGACTGGACGTGACAATGGACGTGAGTGAGTCATCCCTCATCCCATCATCGCACTGATTTTATGAAGTAGTAGTAAAACTGTCTATAAAAATCTTAATTGAGAAATTGAGTGAATGATTTTTTGTTGTTGAAAAAAGTGATGTGGTCGTATTAGAGTGTTAACCTGTTAACATGTTGTCAATATTTACCGGTGCAGGCGGTACACTCTCTTTTAGAAAACAAGTAGAAAAAAGTTGAAATCGAGATGCAATGGAGATGCATATAGCTTCTTGATCTGATGTCTTTATGATTATGAAAAGTGAGCTGTTCGTTTTGTGATCTTGGATGACTGGATGCGGATGGATGCGGATGGACGGAGATGATCTGATAAGATAATTTTTGTTGATTTCGATTTTGAATTGAATGTTGTATAAAATGAAGGAAACGGTGATGTAATGAAGTGGTGAAGATTGAAGACAATGAAGATGGAGATTAGAGATCCTCACACGTTCTATCTAAGTAGCTCTATTTTATACGCCCAAAAGACAAGACGGACTGACTAGTGAGTAAAAGGGATCGTTCCCAAATGACTTCATCGCCTATGAAGGCACAATAAATAGGTCTATTTTTTTCTACTGTTTTGAAAAAGTGCAAATTGTTCTATTTACGAGTTTTGAAAAAGTGCAAAATGTTCTATTTACGAGTTTTGAAAAAGTGCAAAATGTTCTATTTACGAGTTTTGAAAAAGTGCAAAATGTTTTATTTACGAGTTTTGAAAAAGTGAAAAATGTTCTATTTACGAGTTTTGAAAAAGTGCAAAATATGCTATTTACAAGTTTTTGAAAAGTGCAAAATATGCTACTTAGGTGTTTTTTAAAGTGCAGAATGTTCTGTTTACAAGTTATTTTAAAAGTGCAAAATACTATATTATATTGCCTTTTTTTAAAGGTGTAAAATGTTCTATTTACGAGTTTTGAAAAATGCAAAATAGTCTATTTACATGCTTTTTGAAAAGTGCAAAATGTCTACGTTACTACTAATATAATGGTTGGGCTGATGACAAGGGGTCATAAAAATTGGGAATTTTTGATGACGTCATTTGTGAAGGATTTCTTATTAGGTAAGAAGTAAAAGAAGAAGTGAGGAGCTTTTTCCATTAGATTTAACAAGTTGATAATTGTGATTTAGGGATCGTCCATAAATGGTGCCACGGGTAGGGTGAAAGGGCCCACATGGAAACTGATAAAGATAGCCATTTGCGCAATGGCTAAGGCGCAATGTGTGATTCCAGGGGATCATACAGTGTCTTAGAAATGATGATTTTTCGCCCACATATTTGATGGACGACCCCTTTGAAACGGACAATCTTTGAGTGTCTTTAAACATGGACTTGATCCGTGTCATTTAATTCCTCCTGCGGATCTGCTCCTACATCTCACACGGCCAGTGTCATTTACTCGTCTCTAATAATCTGCTAATCTCGTCCACTAATGTAATATTTAATGTGTACTCTTTTATTTTGCTCACTAAATTGGAGGAGGCTGTTGATTGAGATCGTCGCTCTGGCCTCACCCTCACCTCTTTTGTCTTTGACTTTCTTATGGAGACGTCCCTATCTTTCAATTTCTCGTATCAAGTGGAACATAATTATTGTATTTATTTGGGAGCCACGTGTCACGTGTCTGGGGCATGTCACATAATTATTAAAAGATATACCTATGCGTGCTCCCTATAACTTGAGCTATAGGTCCAAGAGTCCAATCAAACTTGTTATTTTCCCGCATCTATAATAATCAGCAAATCTCAATTGTTTTTCTACCTTGAGCAAAGCAAATAACAATTTATTTCTCTCTCTTTCATTTTTTAGTGCGTCACTTGAGACGAAAGGGTGATATGTAATCTCTCCGTCTCATCCATATTTTCTCTCCTTCGCTCTGTACTGTTATCCAAGAATTTTATTAGAGCCTTCACTTCTCCTGTGCTGTAAACTTGGCCGTATCAATACGAATTCCTTTGTTTTTCCCATGTTTTTGCGAAATACGCTACGGGTCAAATATATTAGAATTTATCAAGTTTGTAGACTGGAAATTTTGCAATATTTTCTAAATCCAGACAAGCGTTAAAAAGGAAAGATTAAAAGCTCAAAGTTTAAAAGTAAAAATGTATTTCAAAAATACAAAAATGTATAGTTAATTTTATTGGAGAATTGGGTAACTATATGCTAATGAAATCCATGTAAAAAAATGTTACTAACGTGGAAATCGTCTGTGGCGATTTGTATTTAAATTTAATATGTAAGGGGTCGTCCATAAATAATGTTATCAAAAAACCTTCATTACTATGAAGCCCCTGCCACCAGTTTAACCATTGCGTAAATGGAAGGATAACATGGGATGTCATGAGTATAGCCAAGTAGAGCCATTGACCCCACTGATGACGCTGACGTCATTTGTGGAGGATCCCTAATGTGTAATAGGTGTATGCATATGTATGGAGTTGAGGTGGTGTGTAATCTGGTTTGTGGTATTATTCCTTCAACGTCGCCGACCTAATGATAATCTCCTGAATAATTATGTAGTCGTTCCTTTAACTGGTAGATATCTGCATTTGTATTTATTTGTTTTTGCAGAGTGACATGACATGACTGACGTGAGTGAGTGGATATTAAAAATTAATAAATAAAACAGTTTAATTACAGGCGTCCAGCGGCGGAGCTAGGAATATTTTCTGGGGTGGGCAATACATATTGCAAGAGTAAGAGTGGCACAAAATCAAAATGGCACATTTACAATTTAAAGACTAAAATTAAAATGAGCTATGTCAAAAAAACACAAAACAGGAGATGCGATGGGTACGCAAAGTGTTTAATTTACGAGTTTTTTCAAAGTGTAAACTGTTGTATATACATGTTTTTGAAAAGTGCAAAATGTTCCGTTTACATGTTTTTGAAAAGTGCGAAATGTTCTATTTACATGTTTTTGAAAAGTGCGAAATGTTCTATTTACATGTTT
>JAQFZE010002826.1:0-13735 GCA_034695245.1 Dicyrtomina saundersi | reverse complement strand
CTCCGAAGGTATCATTGATAAGTGATGGACGGCGAGCCTCCGGAGGTTTCTTTGATAAGTGATGGACGGCGAGCCTCCAGAAGTTTCTTTGAAAATTAAAAATTAAAAATTAAAAAATTGTTTTTTGTATTAGCCTTGTTAGTAAAAAACGCGCGTTTTGGAACTAAGTTTCGCATTGTTTACATTTTACTACTAATATAAATTATTATATAGTTCAGATAGAATCTTCGGATCATCCCTAGTTCGGATCAGTGCCAAAGAAAGATAACCAACCCGGACCAGGTAACTTTGATGTCCACGCTACTCTTAAGGATTTAAGTGGTAAATTCAGGTCAATAATACAAGTGAATATTCCATATCGCATTTTTCAGTTAATACAATAGTGATTTCCCTAAATTACATTAAATAAATTATTCCAGTAGTGTCAAACACGAAAAATAAAATTTGATAAGGGTTGTAAAGGTTATATTTGTTAAAATTCAAGTTAATAATTGCTGTGCCTCAGTTTAGAATTTGGCTTTTTGCTTTCAGTGTCACGGCCGGATTACTTAAATTTTCAGGATGACTCGACGCTGCATATATAAATTCTGTCATTTCGACAACTAAATAATTTTCTAAAGGTTCGTATCTTCCATTACGACTAAAACAAAAATTATTACTACTCGTATGATTACCTACTACCTATAACTATGTACATGAATATAATTAAATACACGTATAACTAAACCTTACTGTCTATGATCAATGTTTAATAATCAATATACTTCCCATAAAAGGTTTTGATTTACCTATTCTAGGCTTTAAAAACTATAACATCGAGTTCGTCAGTGGCACTAGTTTTGTATGATGATGACTATATTGTGTAGAGTAATGAATATGAAAAAAAAGTGGTAACTTCTGTATTCTAACTTGGTTTGGGTTTGCAATAGTAAAGACAGTTAAAAACTGAATGTTTATTAAAGAAATTATTTGAGTTTACATAGTCTGAAAAATGTGCGAAATGGTATTTAAATGATAATGACTAGCTTATAAGGGACTTATGATTTAGAGACAAATTAGTGTATAGGAAATGAAGTTAGTAAGTAATGTGTAATTAGTGACTTACCTAGTGACTAATTAGTATATTGCAAATAAAGTTAGTGAGTAATGTGTAATTAGTGATTAATCTAAACATTATATACTCCCTCCCGTATCCGGATTAATTGGGAACATGACCTATCCGGATACGAAAATATCCGGATATGGGAGGTTTTTACAATAAATGCATACTATTCATTTTAAACACACCTCTATTTTATTGCAATATTTTGGTTTAAAGCAACATCATTGTTTCTACTAATTTTATTGTAATATCGGCCGGGATATTTGGTGGCGAAGACTTCTGAATTGCAAAAACCACGAGAAGAACACCTCATCTAAACTATTATTTTCAGTGTTTTTTAAAATCTTTCGATCAGTTGTACCATCCGTGGAATCGAGTGTACTTGCAAAGTTAGCAATTTTACTTTCGTTTTTCAAAATATCACTGATTGTGGAAGTTCCTACATCATATTCACTTGCTAACTTTGTCTGAGACTCACCTCCTTTCAGTCGTTTAATAATTTCTAGCTTTTGAGCTATATTAAGAACCACCCGCTTACGTTTAGGACCCATTATTAATCCCCTAATTGCAAATTGCAAACTATGTATTCTATTAAAAAAATAGATCCTTCTACATACTAAGTTCCTACATTCTTACTACAACGTTTACGGTTCCCTAGCCCGAGCTAGCAAAACAAACTTGAACCTGCGTTTAAAAACAGCAACTTGTGTTAGTTGTGTTTCATGTACCAGGGGTATCTGCTTAAGGTAAAATGTGAGTTTCTTGTAGGTAATACCTTTTAATTTTGTCTGACAACGAGTTCTTTTAATAAAAACTTAAATAATGTTACATCGCCGAAATTTTGTCCGGATATGGGAGGGTCCGGATACCGAAAACTCTGTCCGGATATGGGAGGTTCCGGATAATAGAGGTCCGGTTACGGGAGGGAGTACTGCAGTTAGTTAGAATTATTCCAAATTATGTAGCATACGAAAAGCATACTGTATATACTACTAAAACTAAATAATTATTTACATTTACGGAAGATATCTTAATTAAATTTACGGAAGGTATCCTAATTACCTTTACTAAAGATATATTCATAACATTTACAGAAGAGATCCTAATTACATTTACGGACGATATCATAATTAAATTTACGGAAGATATATTAATTACGTTTACAGAATATATCTTAATTGCTAGCGTTAATTGTTAATGCACTAGAAAGTAATTAGTGTGGAATAAGAATGATGTTCAATTATGATACAGGAATAATTGTCAATAGAAGCATGTGTCATTGCACATGATAAACAGAAAACATATAAGCTACTATGAAGCCCAATCCGCAAAGATCATCGGCTAATCAATGGCCCAAGATTGGCAAAATGCTGAAAACCCCAAAAAAATACGATTGAGCAAAAATAAGCGTTCCTTGGGGGTGGCGGCCGGGATTGGAATGGTCCAATATTGGGGAATGCTTGGCGAATCCAGGGCCCACTACGCCGATCATGGGCCATTGCTTCCCCAGCCGCCAAACCTTTGTGATAGCCCGAAATGAAATTGCGGATTCGGAGGTATTTATCTTACTACACTCCTACTCATTAAAACAATAGGTTTAAATAATGAATGAAAGACGCCGTGTGGGTAGAATTCTTTCTCTTTATCAGAAGAGACCAAGTCATTGTAGTCCAAAACGACCGTCCCGTCTGGGCTGGGTAGTAGTTAAAAGAAATGAGTACGTCGTTGACAATGAACATCATTTGACAGCGATAGTGGAGCATTAGGTAGGGGCTAAGACTAGTAAATTATACGGCAAGACAGGAGAAGGATCACGAGGTCACCGCATCTTGAGGGTAAAACGCGTACAGATCTTTTGGACAGTTTTTGTGGCTTGCTTGAGGTCTAGAAATTTTTAAATACTTGGTATTATGATGAGCAAATGTATATCACAAATAGGCGGTATCGCCAAAAAATGCATTGCGGTGTCATAAAGAGGTAAAATGATGCTTAACGGAAACGGCGAGCTGTTCGGAATGAACAATGGTGAGGACTGAGTGAGTCCCAGGGGCATAGCATGGAGAACAAGGGTAGTTTAGAGGAGTTTTTGGCGTCGCAGCAGCGAAGCCAAGGGTGATGGACGCCCAGGTACCATTAGATCGAAAAGAAGTCATTTGAGACTGTTCGCGGAGGTCTATGGTTATGAGGTTATTGATGTTGAGACATCCATTAGGTGGCCTTTTATATCCGACTAAGACAGGATAAAACTAGGAAATTAACAAAAAGCGTTGGTTTTTAATCTAATTAGTTATAGTATTTACTGCGTCTGGACCCGGAATAATTAGCTAATTTACTAAGATTAAAAACAAAGGCAGAAAATAAAAGTAAAACAAATGAATAAAATGTAAATAAAGTTATGTGACTTTATAAAAAAGAAAATTGTGTGCTGGTTGTATTATTAAATGCGTTTGCGAAGCACTATTTTTAAACTTCTGTATAGTATGATTATCGTTATTACCAGAAAGGGAAACAAATCCGGTCCTTTGGTTATCCAATTCAACTAGCTTATGCCAATGAGAAATATAAGATGAATTCCGGTATCCGTTGTGGTCGGCTCGTCGAAAAATGTCATTTGATTACTTTGGATTGCGGCATTGGATACCTAATGCAGATGTTTAGTGACATGTAACTCGATTGAGTTTATAGAGCAATGAAGTTGACACAATAAATCAATTTTTGGACCATTAAATTTGACACGTAGAAGATATGTAGTTGGTTTGTCTGTAAGATGAGCAAGAATGACAAATCCAGCTAGTTTACATTCTAATATCTTGACTTTGGATAATGTATCAAGTTTGGCTTGTATGAACAGTGTAGCGGCTATTAACACTGTTATAAGCGCTATACATTAATAGACTAACATTATTTTATAGGTTTTGCATTACCTATCACTTCACATATTATATAAGCATAAACGTAGTACGTAAATATAAATTACCATGATTTTCTAACCTGAAACTTTTCTCTTATTGTCAAATACAATTATCTCTAGATTTGATAGTTGTTGGCCTCTTTAGTGGAATTAACGTATGCTTACTCTCCCACGGACAATAGTTCAAAAACTTCCTTGATTTTGAGGCACAGTTTTAAGGGTTTAGTCCCTTAGCTCGATAAAATTAAACCAATGTGCCGACTATTAAAGTTAAAAAGTTATTAACTCTATTTTAGAAATTATTGCAAACAATTGATTTATAACTTTGTTTCAAAACTACATGTGTTATGTTCATGGCCACCAGGTTACTTGTTTTGTCTGCATGATTAATCTTTTATTATTAAAGAATACTACAAACAACTACATTATATTCCCATATCTACTTAAATACAATTTCTTTACTGTGGCGATTTCTACATATTAAAGCTGTATTATGAGTCCAACCACTTAATAAAATATTTATGCTTACTAGTAACTATAGACTTTATTATTTTTAAATTTTCTACTTACTACCGGTCTGTAAGTAGACTACACTCCACCGCTGTATGTTTCATAACTTTTACTACAACAATTTAAAGATATTTCCATGCGTATCTATTTTTATCAATTTTTAAATTTGAGAATGAATGTATTTATTTCGCGTATGTATAAACTTAGAAGTAATAACAGACAGCGTCTTTGATTACACACTACGCTTTGACTTTATGTGTGAAGTGGCTCATAGTCCCTTTTTGATTTACCTCCCTACTGTGCTGTATTTTTTTTACTGGCTAGTATTGAATATTGTTGTAGACTGTCTGGATTGATGTATTACAAAGAAGTGTAAATGTTGACATTTCGTGCGTTTTTGATTGCAGAGTCTTTGTTTGGGTGCTAAAATAAACGGTTTTTATAATGTATAGATCTGCTAGCCGCTAAAGTGTGATAAATATCACTATTTCCGTTCCTGTTACCTCGTAATAACCTTATTCAAGTCACTTTAAACTAAACGTCGCCGTGCGTCTTGATTTAAAATTAATACTTTGATTTATTTTAACTTATATGATTACTTATTATAATGTCTTAAATTGTATTGATAATTATCCTTATTTATTATAAACTTATCATCTATCAAAGCCAAAGTATCTTTGTTTCTAGAACGTAGTGGTCGACCTTGACCTCTTTTAATTAACATTTGATTAGTTTTCGGAAGAACTTTTGGTGGGCTTTTTATGCCAAATTCTTCTGTTTTACGCTCAAAATAAACTAGCTGAGGAAAGTCTTCATCATGCAGTTGTGTACTTGTATGACAAGAAGAATGGATGAAAATATTTAAAGTTTTTGTCTTAGATAAGTCCGTAGTATTCAACTTAGAATTCCCCTGGGGTCCATCTGCAAAAACCGTAGGTCTTTTTATGGGTGAAATAATCTTTCTTGGCCGTACATAGTATGTTCTTAGCTTTTCCAAATTTACATTAAAACGAATTAATCATCCTTTCTTCTTTCTCCCCTTAATAGTATATACGTTGTTGCCGATAGAATCAACAATTGTGTAAGGTCAAAAAATATAGACATTAGCTTTTTAGATATTTTTTTTTGTATGACTATCACGTAATTATACTAAATCTTCCATACAAAATTTAAATTCTAGTCTACTTAGATTAAAATTGGTTTACTGGAAACCACTAATCCCTATGTAGGGAGGCTAGTGGGCTCAATGGTGCACGGTGCACGCCGAGATACGAGTTATCGATGACGAAAATCATTTGTAGCAATACATTTTGCATGCGAGATATCTCTAAATCCATTAGTCTTCACGGGTTGAACTTTCTGCAGTCTTTTTGTATACGCTGATAGGAAAGGAATGGATGGAATAGTTTGGGATAGATACAGCTAGTAAAAACAGGCTACAGACTGTGTGAGTTTCGGAGATTTGTGAGTAGGGTGAGCTCTAACGGGCAATAACGTCACTCAGTGACAGAGCCGGCTCTTAATGGCATAGTGAATGCCTGCCTAATGTCTGGTGCGTCTGTAGCGCCGATCCGACCACTATATTCTCGTTCCTCAACTTGATATAGCAAGTATCAAAAGTTGTAAAACAGTTAAGTTCTTCCCATAATAGGGGAACCAAGGTGAAGAGAGACATAGAGCGTTTTCTTTGCTGTGACGTGACACATTATGGTGGTTGACCTGTTCTGGGCTCTACGGTCTTGTAAATCAAACAGTAACTCATGTTTCCTTAACCAGGAACTAAAACCAGGGGTCTCAAACAGCGCGACATTTAAGATAATTTGAAATCAATAGGTATAACTTCCCAACTACGTTTAGTATAATTTAAAAGTCTGCAAACTCAAAGAATACACTCAGACTAGTCTGTATGGTGTATCCCTGAAGAGTAAGCGGTAAAGTAAATTGTTTGAAGTGTGCATAGTATGCGGCCTGTAAGTACGATACTTCTAACATACATACATACATACATACATACATACACTAATCCCTATAGCAAGTCGGGCATGCTCTTGTGCCTTTTGTCTTTGCTCATGGTACTCAAAAATCGGCGGCTTCCAAAATAATGGCAAGGACAAATGCAGTAGCTAAAAAGCCTTTTTGCCATCAAGGCAAAAAGCAGGGACATTCCGGTCGTTCAACGTGTACTTGTATTTAAGGCAAACGTTGTTTGTGGTAGCGGCTTATTCCAGTTTCCCCTTGATTTGCTTTAAAACAAACGAATAACTTCTATAAGTAAATTGTTGCTAGCCTGTACACAGCTGTTGCTCCTTGGCGTGTATGGGTTGCTGGTTATGAGATTTTTTTGAGCAACTTAATCAGTTTGTTTACTGTGTAGTTAAAAAACAAGGTTCTATTGTCTTACTGGATAATTTAAGGAGCTCTATTCTTATTAACTATCTTCCTAATTAGAAATTAAGCGGTTGTGTCGGCTCTAAAATTTAAAACGGCTGTAGCAACTTAACATTTTTGCAAATATCAAACACCCCCGCGTAATTAATTTAAATGCGTTTTAATATTGTTTTCGGAATTTTAATAAGTTGGACAAAGCTTGCTATATAAAGACGTGGCACTTCACTCCGCGGACAACTAAAACAAATCCGCACATAGCCAAACACATCCTTAAACATAGTAGGCCACAAACGAGTTTGTCAAATTTTATCTCGAGTTTTTTTTCTTTTTAAATGACTTCTAATTCTTAAGTCGTATAAATTCTGTAAAATTGTTTTGCTTTGTGGCACAAAATCAATAATAACAATTTATTGTTTTTATATTAGGATTGCTCGAAATTTATCATGTCGTTTAGTAATTGATAATTTAATAACGTGTCAACTGATTTTTTCTTAAGGGTTGTCATAATTTTTGCTGAAACTGCGTCTGCTTACTGTGGTCTGGTTATTTGCATCTTTTGGTGCTGACGTTAAGGTTCATATCACCAATTCTATATTTGTATTATGACTTTTTGATAACAAGTCCGGTAGTTCATTTATTTTGCCTGCCAGGTACTAATATTTTTAATGTTATAGAAGTTGAATATCATAGCCTGTCAAAATCTTATAAGTGGCATTGAGGTATCTTTAGAGTTAATTAGGCTAAGTAAAACTGAGTTATTATTTTAAATTTTAAATGGGATGCTTATAAAAAAGCGATAAAGTTGTTTTAAACCAAAAACTAATGCTTCCATCTCTAACACAGAAATATGGTAATTCTTTATAGCCGCCGTTAGTGACTTATGGATGCCAAAAATTTGGTGACGAGTTTACTGTCATTTAAATGGGTTTTAAACAATGTACATTCTAGTCTAATTCATGACGCGTCTGTTGTTAAGTTGTCAGTAATTTAGGATCAAACTGTGCCTAGATTGGTGCTTAAGTTAATGTAGATTTCAATTTTTTGAATGTTTCTTGACATTCCGGTTCTAGACGTATTGTACGTCTATTATTAGTAAATATATTGAACGGCCGTGGTATTGTCACTAACTTTGGATTGCATTTTGAATAAAAGTTAACTGAACTCATACATAACTGTAGTGATTTGACTTTAGTAGGTGACCTTATCTAGTCTGCACTTAGATTGTTTGAGCATTAAGGTTTTTCTATTAATTTAGTTAAAACGTTTCGTAATGAAATAATATTTTAATCAATGTCTATGCTTGGCACAATTATATCGTCAAAAAACTACAAAACCTCAGCATATTGCAAATTACTTAACATATTGACTATTATTATTGCTTTGTGTAACCTAAAGCTGAGCTTTAGGCACTCGAAGTGCTTATATTGCGTTTGCAAAGTAGAATATATTTCTCGTCGAGTAAAATTTGATTATAGCCTGCCTTTAAGTCTAAAGCTGAGATGTTATTTCCCAGAAAACAGTGTAGATTCTCGTTGATTACAAAAAGCGAAGATAGCTGTTTTTATTAAATCAGTACTACTTAACTGCGGGTCATATGCTTCTTTATTTATTACCTGATCAAGTTCAGTTCCTTCATATTTAAGTATATTCGATTCAAATGTGACTTGCTACTGATTTGGCTCTACTCTACTAACACTGGTTATCATTGCATTCCAATCTGGTACCTGAGCTGTGGCAATGTCGCCTTACTAGGTAATATAATCTTCTGTTCTGACGGATTCATAACTCAAAGAAACTGAGTTTAATCATTTAGCTTAAAATAAACACCTGTTTCAGTTTCTTTCGTTGAAGTGACAAAGCTTCAAATTTCACTGCATTAATCGGTTGACCACTTTTATTTAATACACTTACTGGTATGTATGTCATGCAGTAAGATCATGCTTCTCAAATTTTATTTCAATGCTTGTTAGCCGCTTGTACTCCTTTATAAAATTATTGTTTGACATTATTACTAACGACGACTTGATAAATGTTCCGAGCTTCACTGATTTGCTGATTTTGAAGGGAAACGTTAGTCCAGGCTTGCCACTTTGTGTCTTGGTGTACTTAACATAAGTAAGTCACTTGCTTTATGTAGGCGGATGACATTTAGAACTGTCGTCTCGCTGAAGCGGGTGGCTGGCTTGATTTTATTGGTACGTATCCAAATTCAGGTGAATAAGTTACTTTCTTTTCAACATCCATAACCACCTGAAACCGTTTAAGGAAATTCTTGCCAACTAACAACTCATCGTTTGCATTATTCACTTCTATTAATGTATAAGTTGCATCTATTAAAGGTAATATTAACTATAGCATGTCTACTATGTAAAATCCAGCCACACTCATAGTTTCTTAAAAATAATTTTGATGACTTTATTTTGACATCTAAGCGTTGGGCCACGTCATCATTAATGATGAAGCACATAGCTCTGCTTTCAATAAAAACAGTCACAAGGCAGGTTTTGGCACTGTCTCGTATGTTAATGTTGTTATTATTAATTGCTTTGTTTCCTCACATTGTTTACCTTTTTATTATTGCTTGTTTAGTCAGGAATTTTCTTTTAACTCTCATCTACTTCTAATAGACTAAAAATATTGTAGGTTTTAACTTTAGTAACATCCGGTGGCCTAATGTTTGCAATGGCTCGAGTTGGCCTGCTTGTTCCACTTAACTGTTAAAATCCTGATTTTGATGCTGAGGCTGTTGATTTAGTGTTGGCATAATTGCTTAGTTGGGGGCGGGTGTAATAAAAATCTTGAGTATTTTGCTGAAATTGAGGAATAAAAGGTCGAATAAAGTTTGAATTCTGAAAATTACTCCATCCTTTTGATGCATTTCCTGTTGACTGTTGTTGTAGTTAATAGTAAAAAATCAAATTATTTCCTTAATAATTATGTTAGTGACGTGGCGTGTAATATCCACGACATAAATTTCATTTAATCATTCTTGGTCACGTCAATTGTCCTATTTTTGTGCATTGTGCAATCTAATGACCTGGCCGACAACAGCCGTGGCATATTCTCTGAGTTGTGAGCGTGAAAGCTTCACATCAAATGTTTAATCGTACTTGTGACTGACGTGGTTGTTGATGATTCGTATGAGATAACGTTGCGCTATTACGAGGCTGTTTCTGCATTTTGTTGTTAATGTGTCAATGACGCTACTGTTATTTATACAGCCACGTATTATTACGTCCACCTGTTTCACTACGGCTACCTCCTGCTTAATTGCGGGTAGTTTTATCTCATACGAATTTGATGCATAAAATTGAATCAATAATGCTTGTAATGCTGCGATGATTGTTGAGCGTGCCTGCATACGTAAAAAATCACGTGCATTCTCTCGTAGATTATGTATGATTTTTGCCCACATTTAGGTTGCTAGATATGTTGCCTAGCTTTTTTCAAATGCATTTCTTACTCGCATTAAAAATGCATTTGCGCCTTTGCCACATTTTTGGGGTTGTTAACAAGGTTTCTCTTGTGATACTGTCGGATCTGGTTCTGCTAAGCAGGTTCTTAACAACTTGCAAAACAGTTCTGCAAATTTTGTAACATTTGGAAATTATGCCTTGTTTATACTTCAATAGTTCTAAGCTACTGGTGTGGTTTACGCTTTTTTTAACTTGTTTTGCTTGTGTTCAGGTATACTTTGCTTGGCACTATTTAAGCCATTAATTGCATCAAAAATTTGCTAAAAGTAGTAAAGTATATCGGGTCTTGAATATGATGGCCGTCTTAACTCTGGTAGTTTATAATTTGCTATTGCTTTTGCAAATAACTGTCCACCCGCTACGTAATATAAATGACTCTGTATTTCATCTACCTCACCACGTAAATATCTTTTCTCTGACTCAGTTTGAGGTGCTTTATTGCCCAAACAAAATCTAATAGTATGATTAAATTGTTAACGTACTAGTAAAGTTGTAACTATTAACGACTTTTTGCGTTTTTGTGCTCCCTGTAGTATCTTCTCAGCTCAATCAGTGGTCCTCTGCACGTACAGCGGCAACAAAATATGTAACTTTGTCTTTGGTCAAATTTGGTTTGCTTAGTAGCTCGCTTATCTCTAGTAATTTCGTATCAGATAAATTAGGCAGCGCCTTCTGGTTTAGCTAGGAGTTCCCTGAGCAGTAATCATCTGAGGTATGAAATAGACAGTCGTCAGATTATAAAATGGATGGTTCTTTAATCTTTGTTTCTGCGTCTGGACTGGGCTTTGGTGTTTTTACACTACTAGTGGGTTTTCTTGAGACTCCTTCGATTTTTATTCCTTGTTGAAGTCAAGTACTTCAAAATACTCTAAAGGTAATTGTTTGCGTTGTCGTTTATTTTGTAAAAGTCTTTGTGTCTCACTATTCGCTGGCGTAAAGAACTTGGTTTCTTTGCTGCTGCTGTCTTTGCTTGTCAGTTCTAACAAATTGGGGGGGCACCGAAACTTCATAATTAAAAAAGATTTTTTTTGCACTCGGATCTGGGTATCTCTATTTGTTTTACTGTTTTTTTTAGGTATGGCAAAATTATCTACTCTGATCTGTGGCCCAGTCGGACCTGCATATAACTTGCAGTACTCAGGTTTCGACGACACAGACTTATCTGGTGTTTCAAAAACTGTATCAGTAATAGTACATATGGTACTCCGAGACATAAAGTTAATGTTTTTGGTAGCTCTTCAATGTTAACTACGGTGTTGATAATGATAACTGTCTCGCTTAATTGGTATGTATATAAATTCGATTGTTACCGATGTTTTTAAACATATAATAGACTTTAAACACACATGTGGAATGCAATATTGAATTTAATGCTGACAGTATAAGTAAAAAATAGATGTCATATGAAAATACATGTCATATGTAAACAATACATGTCACAAGCAATAAAAAATACACTCATATGACTTATTCACTCATCAGCTTCCCGAACTGGGTCTTCTTAGCCAGCACCATATTCTCGAACATTTTTTCTTTTTCTTCCAAAGTCCGTCTCTGGACGTAAGCTGCCATTCCCACTGAAATGCGGTAGATAAACACCATGATTGATAGAGCACATCCTCCGGGTACACTGTAAATAAAACAAAGTAAACAATGTAATTGTATGTATATATTTAATAGCACACACACACACACATATATTACACTATTATTTTCTATATATGTATTATTATTAGTAGGTACTTACTAGTTTTGCACTTCTGCTTCCACTGGTGTAAATACAAGGTTCAGTGCCTCAAACCGTGCTGGAAATCCCCTCTTTAAATAATTTTGAACTCGACGAGAAAAATTTTTCCCATGCTCCGACCATGCTCTGTTATCGCAGATTTCAGAGGCGACAGTTACATAGTTGGCTTTTCTTTTCAAATTTCG
Organism: Dicyrtomina saundersi; assembly: GCA_034695245.1. Taxonomy (NCBI): domain Eukaryota; kingdom Metazoa; phylum Arthropoda; class Collembola; order Symphypleona; family Dicyrtomidae; genus Dicyrtomina; species Dicyrtomina saundersi. Next base: position 1,416 of record JAQFZE010002826.1, on the reverse strand, counting down.
TCTAGACTCAAAGAGTGAGTTGTAATGAAATGATCTAGTTTGATTGTCCGGTAAAATATTAAAAACAAGCAGGGAGACGTGGTTTCCTATCAGTTTGACATTGTTGTGGTGAATGATCGGGACACAAACAGTGTAGATGTTTGAATAATCTATAAGTATCTTCTCAAAGTCTTGAGGTTTATATTGAAAGTTGAAATCGTCATAAATCCCACCTTTGCTGGCGTTGTAATTTATATAAAGTGAGTCGAGAGGATAAACTAACACACCTCGTGCTCTATGTAGACTACGGTTTTGATGTACCCAGACGTCAAATTTACGTGAATTTACTCTAATGAATTGGTAAACCATTGTGCACAGGTAAATACTCACAAAAAACCGAAACAGAAGAAAAAAGCAATAAGTAAAATGATAACAACAACGCAGAGAGGCAGAGTAAATAGAAAACGTGGTCTGACGACTAACTGACAATCCACTGGAAACCACGTAGGTGTGCAGAATGAGTAGTAAGTCCTGGTCACTTTATCTATAGTAATTTGTGCACCAGAAAAAATTATTGAGTTTTGTCTAACTGAACTGCACCACCAATATTTATCGTGTATATACTATTGTTGACTAAATATATTAAAAGACCCTCCCGACAAAACTGGGTCAGTCCGAAATCAGGGTTTTTGCATAATATTTTTAAAAATGTTTAAAGTACAATACATTTGTGAGTTTTAGTTTTAAATATTCAGATTAGGCGAATTATAAATAAATGTATTTTTAAAAAGTGTTTTTGGAGCCAGTTAAATGTTCTTCTAGGCATAGTATGTAAAATGTATAGAAATTGACCAAAAATGTTGACTGACCCTCCTAAATGAACCAGGACGGTAGGAATTCATGTTTTATGTATTACAAATTTAAAAAATGTGTGAAGTATAATACTTGTATGAGTTTTAGGTAATAGTATTAAAGTATTGATAGTTACGGACCAAGTATTATTTGGATAAATTATTTGTGTCAGTTAAGTGCACTTATAGTAAATCGTATGGTAAGTTATTTAATAATCTGAATTTGTTAATTAACCTTCCCAAATGTGTTGAGCTAAGTACAAGCTATGTGTTATAGATGGAATTGAAGAGAATTATTTACTCTATAATATTTCTGTAAGCTTTTATCAAAAATAATTAATATTACAAACTTATAAGTTGGTAACCCAGCCTTACTTGACGCCGAAATTTCACTTGAAGAACTCTCTAAAGCAATTAGAAAGCTTGCTAACAACAAATCACCGGGAGCAGATGGCATACCCAACGAAGTATGGAAAACTTTGGATGACTTATCTCTTGAGTAATTACTTCTACTACTTAACAAAGCAAAAGTTGAAAACATACCAACAAGCTGGGCGGAAATAATAACAGCACCAATCTTTAAGAA
>JAQFZE010002825.1:0-13739 GCA_034695245.1 Dicyrtomina saundersi | reverse complement strand
TGTGTAGGATTTCATTAAATATATAAAAGGAGAAGAGATCCAAGATTTCCTAGTTGAAGAGGAAATACAACACCTTTGAGCTATTTTCGAAATAAGGATAAAGATTTCATACGCTTGCAACCTTAGCGAGTGTGATGAAGTTTGTTTTACCTTTCCTATTTGAAACATTGTAAGGTAGTGTTAGGGCTCTGTTTTCCAAGACTATCATTACTAGCAATAATTGCTTTTAGTATTACAAGTTTTTAAAAGTTGTAAAATTATCTAAGATCTAGCAATTTTTAAATTTGAATTGTGAACGTCTTGCTTTTTCAGAAATCTCTCGCTTCTTTTGCCTTAGATATTATATCTGACTATCCGTATTTATAAGATATAAGATGGCATGTATTTTCTCTTCGACGACGACATGCTTCCTCCAGATCTCTGCCTAGCGCAGATTTTATCAGTATATAATCTTTAAGTAGGTAGCCGCAGACTCCATTCTCCAGTACATGGCTGAGTTAGTGGGGATGTTGCGACTGTGGTACATTGATTCTGGAGGGCATAAATTTAGAAAGATAATTGGAAGGATGTGAAGGAATTGAGGAGGGAGAGCGATAGAGACGGGAATTTGAAGGAGAGTTAGGGGGATGGGCATTGAAATCAATCGGCTTTCCCCTCAAAATCCCATCAAAGTAATCTGGAATTGGTTTGTCATGGTTTGGTTTGGTTGGTTGTGCGTGTGTGTGTATGGGTTTATATGGGTTGAGTTTATTCAGTCATGATAATGTGTTCAATGTGGATGGGAATGAGAATTATAGGTATTGCCTTTCCCCCTCTGAGGCTCTCTCATTGCTGACGGTGATGTTGAAGGATAGAGTGAGGTTGTCAAAACCGGACTTTTCAAATCTATTAAAGAAATATTGAAGCTTCGTGAAAGTGGAAAACGAAACTAGATGCGGAGCTCTTGGGAAAATCTCAGATTGGAATTTACATGAGATTTTTTATTACTCAAGAAAAAAAAAGAAGACGAAGAAGAAGAAGAAGAAGAAAAAAAAATCTTGGAGTTTCAATACTATGCAAACTATCCAATGATTTGGTTGAGAAGAGCAACTCACTACATGTCTATCTGTACAATTACTTATAGACAGGGGATGTGTTCCAACCCATATAATATTATATAGTGTATAAATAAATGCGAGTATGTGAACGTAGAAATAATTTTGTAAAAGTAGAAGGAACGCTCTCTTAGTCTCCTATGCTCGTTTCTAGGGAATAATCTGAGAACCTTAATGTCACTTAAGGAGGACGATTCATCGTGGAAGGAAATTGGGCTGCATTTCCTCCGCTCTCTCCTATCTCAGCCCTGTACTTGCTTTTTCACGTCGTCAGTCTCTAAGAAAGGGACCTCTAGATGGATATATACATATAGGTGTTTGTAGGTATATAGTACAAATATAGAGGTAAGTCAAGTCAAGTGAAAGTTCATAGGCATGGTGTGTGGAGTACATATGGAGGAGTTGCCTTTGACGAATCCTACCCCTTCAATGTCAAAGTAGTGAATATAGTTAGTCAGAAAGTACAAGTACAGGAAAGGCACAGCACCACCACGGTCACATTATTCTCTAAGCTCGTCGTCGTCGTAGTCGTCTTGAAAAGTGACTTTCTCTCCTTGTCGTTCTCTCCATAGTTCCAGTTTCATTCCCAGTCCCAAGTCCCAGTCATCGAGATCTTACCGGGTGAGTTTTATCCCTCGTAAATGGAATCAGGAAAAGCGGGAGGAACTCAAACCCTCAGCACTTATATATACAATAAAAATATATATATATACACACCTATGTATCTGTACACTGAAACATAGTTCAGCTCCCCGTTTCAACTTCATTCAATTTTTTTTTGGCCCAGGCTAAAGAAAGATTTTCTCCGCTACTACTAACACTCCTGCTACAGTATAATAATATGCCATGTCATGAGCATGGTGAAAGTGACATGTTAGCTTTTCAAACTCAACCGAGTCAAAGATGGTTTCAGAGGAATTCACCGACAATGATAAAAAACAGCTACCGTCCCAACTCTAAATTATTATCCCCTTCAATTTTTCATTCTTTTTCTTTTGGCTATCAAAAATATCCTCTTACTTTATCTTTTCACAGCCCAACCAACCAACCGTACACCAACCACACACACACATCCGACATCCGCAAATTTAACAATTTACTTTCACCGCACTTTTTTTTTGACATTCTCAAGTCTTATATCCCTGTCTACATTTGTTATGCTTTATCTTATTTCTCCTTTTTTTAAAGTCCTTTAAAAATTCACTCCCACTGTCTTTCGTCTTGCTGCCAAATCCTTAAAATTGAATTAGATAAAAAAAATTAGTAATTAAAATTTATTATTATATTATGTATATAAATGTCCATTGTAGCATCTTTATGGGTATGGAATGGTGGATCTAGAAAAAAAATTTAAGCGAAACTTTTTTTTAAGACTAAATGCAAGTTTACATATCATGTTGTCGTTCGCTCTTGGATCCCCACCTGTACGTATGTGCATCATGCATGTGATATTTTTATGGTTTTAAGTTGAAATAAAAATAATATTAGCAACTTAACCTTGACATCTCATTTAATAGAAACAACATAATAACTTTTATTATTTTAATTATTATTACTTGTTCACCTCATTAACGATTGATCAACTGATAGAATTTCATAAACATTGTTTGCGCTGCTTTCGCTTTTATATATTATCATGTTTTCAACTTCAAATTACCGCACTGTCCTCACAAATATATTGTACCGTGGTTGTTGACATTCTTATTTAGTTATTTCCTGTGTCTGTATATTATGTAGCGATCGTCGTCGTCGTTGAGGGTGCAATGTGAACTGCATGTTATACTCTCGATTGATTGAATTTCTCTGCCCACACCTTTTGCTTGGCACTTTCAACGAGAACAACACTATACATGTATAGTTAGATAATTATAGTGTATAATTTTATACGCATGTATTTTAAATTACATATTCTCTCTTTTTACTTTTACAGCCAGACACATTTTACATGTACCTATATAATAATAGTGTAGAACGTCAAGAAACTTATTATATAATTAGTAGTACATAACATCTTTATATTACCTTATACAGATTTGAATTGTATTTTTATTTCCTAGAATTGAATAGATATACTCCAAGAAATATAATGTATAATTTTAATAAGTTACCAAGTACGATAGGTATATATTTTAATATATTAATACAATTTTATATGCTGTAGTGTTATAGCTAACAACGGAGCTCACAGCATACATACTGATGCGCTAAAAATCTATGCTAAACAACTTTGTTTACTATGTACAATTATGTAATTTAATTGTGTAACTATCTTGGTTATGGTAATTATTTAATTATTATACTTTGTACAACAGTAAATCTCACGTTCTCACTTTTTTCTTTGTTTTTTTTTAGAGTTTACGTTTTTCCTAACGAAACACACCATACCATATATAGTACATCTTCGTATTGTATTTTAGTAGGTAACATATGTTTTTTTTTGTGTAGAAAAAAATTAATTACTTTTATTGTTTATTTTTATCATTACCCTTTATTAGCTAGTTGAAATTAAGCCCTTATATTTATAATTTTATTATACATTATTCTTAGCAATATATATATATATGTATTTATATAGATTTATAGATATAACTATAATAAATTTTATTTTCAACACATTTTCGGTATGCGTGTCAGAATTTAAAAAAAAACTTATGATTACACTAGGTACGTAGGTACATGATTTAGTTAAAGTATTATCATTATTATTTTTGAGTCTTCTTACGAGTTTTTGGAGTATTGGGGAGTGACTTTTAAAATTCATCTTGTAATGCAATGAAATCGAAAATCGAAATGGTATTTATGGAAATGGGAAACAGTAGAAATAATGTATTTGTATAGAGACGAAATTCTTATCAATTCATATACTAAATACCAACACACACACATACACACACATACCAACATACCACCAACACACAGACATTCCATTCTATGTAAATAAAACTAAGTCCTCACTAGTCGAATAAAATAGAAAAATTGATTTTTTTTAAATACATAAAAACTGGACTATTGGACGTAGTGCGTGTATCACTTTAAAAGTGACATGGGGAAAAGTTTCTTGTGTTTGTTCTGTAAGTTATGGATTACTGCGGATGGTTGGACGGGGCGAGTACTTTCAAATACGTTGGTTGCATATAGATCAAAAGATTGACTTGGAGTAATGCTTCTGGCGGCTGACTCACAACTGACTGTCTGTCACTGTGTTTTTCCCCCGCTGACATGGGCATTGGGCATATTGGCATATTAACCATTACATGAGTACACAACTACAAATTGGTTTCAATTGGTACTGCTTTGTTCTTTGTTTGACTATGACTCCGTAAACTGCCCTGCTGACTGTAAGTAAAACAACAAAATAATAAAACGAAATACAATGACAACCGGCAATTTAATCGAGAAGAGACAAGAAGGACGAAAAATATGGAGTCGACGAATAATTTGATGAAGTCATCTTTTTCAAAAAAGAACTAAGATCGATGAGATGATGATGGTGATGATGTGAGGAGAGGGAAAGGAATGTATTTGAAAGTAGGTTGGGTGTCTGTCTATATGTTTGTATGTAAATTTGAGTTGTGAGCTGATACTCTCAGATTTCATTCTCACTCCATGTAGAGTACAAGGATTTTTTTTTCTGGATCAAGTCATAAGACTCACTCTTTCCTTGACACTAAGATCTCACTGTCTTCTTCTTCTTCCTTCTATCGTTTTCTTTTGGCCCGGGTGTTCGTCTTAGCAGCAGCGGCAGCGGCAATGGCACACTATATACACTGCTCGGGCTAGTTTGATTGACTTGACTGGAATGTAAGATGGCATAGTCATAGTATTCAACTTGTAGTAGTAGTAGTTTGGAAGTGTGAATTTTTCTGCATGTTATATCTGTGCTTATACATAAGTGCATACTATAAGTCATCCAAAAAATCCTGAATCCTTTTTTCATTTGATTTATTACGTGGGACTCTCGTCTATTTTTTTCGCTCTAGATTTTCTCCCCTATGTAAGAGGAATGGATTACTATATGGTCTTGAAGGAAAAGCTGATCTTGGTCTTGGGTTATGGTGAAATCAAAGTAAAACGAATAGGGAGAGAATGTGTGGAAGCTTGTGTTACACTCCATCAATACATCTCAAGTTCTCGAGTCCACTTGAACATGTACATATACATGGTGGGATAGGGACTACTGGATGATGCCTATCGATATAGAGGTGAGCGCAAGTAAGTTAGAGAATCTTCTAAAATACTACCAACCAAGAAGTGAGGGAGTGGGAATTAAGTAGAGCGTAGCTCACATTATAGTATCAGTACAGCAGTCTTGCTTAGCTTCATTGCACTGAGTCTACACACACACAAGGTACGGTACGGAATGGACTGGAAGGTACGCCACCGGTACCGGTACAGTACGCAATATTTTTTCTCAAAAGAAAAATTTGAGGGAAGGACCAAGACAGAAAATGGAGGAAGAAAAATAACTTTCCTCTCCTTTTCTTTATGAAATCCTCAACAAATGCTTCCAATATTTTTTTTTCCTACTTTTTTTCTTCTTCACCGCCGTCGCCCGGGCTTTCTTATCCTACTTATTTCTTACAGGAGCATGTGTGTACATAACGTGGATGATATCCTATATGGGGATCGGTTTTTGGTGTCAGGTTCCGTTGACACTGCTACTCAAACTTGTTGAAAGACCTTTACAATTTCATATACATTTCATTCCTTATTCCATATAGTAGTTGCATGGGGGTACATCATTGTCCTCATAAACTCATATAATCACTTTAATTTAATGTATGTTTTCTCTATTTCCTTTACTTCCACCCTCCACCTTCACTCACACGGAATCACACTCTCTGGTCTATTATATATAAATAGCAAATAGTAAAATACAAGCACTTTCACCTTTATCAAAATGACTATTACTATGAGTTAACACTTCCCGCAGAGGTGACGGACAATTTCCTCTTTTTCACGATAAGCCCACTAATGTCTACTTCTTCATTTTCTTCGTCTGGACTGGATTTGGATTCTCCTACACTTACCCTATGTGTAGGACAGCTTACATGACTATGGGCTAGAAATTGGAAGTACAATGTTTGCAATGTGATCGACAGAAGGAAAGAGAGAAACCATAATGGAGGACATGGAACGCAGGAAGTGCTGTGGCTTCCATGCTGCATCGCCGCTGGATTCTCACCTGTAATTATTAAAATTTTAGACACGTATTTAATTCATCAGTTTCATGATTACTTTTTTGGGAATTATTCATAACTCCGTAAGTGATTCACCTCCAAAATACACGAATCGAATCATCACTTAATAATTTTAAAGCCATATAAATTGTATATTGTTCAGCTTTAATAATGAAACCTTGGGGGAAAGAAAATAAGCAACATTTGGTCGTTTCAAAGAAAGCTGGTGAAAGTCAACGTTTCAGGAAGACTATCATAGTAAATTGGGATTACATGTTCGAATTTGTACATACGCTATGATAGAAAGTGGGAATATGATTTGTTTTGAGGAATTTCGAGGGAGTACAGCATGCAGCACAGGTGGCATACAATTGGTTGCTAAAATGAAAATATGCACGCAGAGATTGTCTTCTGTTGTCTGTATTTTGTCGTCTTCGTCTCGAGGACCAGGACCAAGCAGCTTTTAGGAACGTATGTGTCAAGTGAAATGGAGTTTAGTTATATATGCATATACGACCAAGCCGGAGCCGGGTGATAAAGATCATAGCCATTGGGGTGGTGGATGATTTGCAAAAAGGAAAAGAGATGATTTGCTGACTTGGGATTGATTGAAGTAAAAAGAAGACGAAGTGGAGAAGCGTCTGTCTGCTTTAATGCTGGAGGGAGTATAAAACGGAAGGAGAATAATAATGGTGGCTTAGAAAATGTATGTACGATGTGGAGGGAGTCAAAGTCCCGGTCTCAGCCAAGCAACAGCAGCAGCAGCCCAAAGTACATGGGATCCGCGCGGCTACGAAACAAGTTCAAGTAACGATGGATGACGGTACGGTACACGGAATATACCCATAGGGTCACACAGTGTCTGATATAAATCTATGCAGAGAGCATGGTTGGAGTAGAGGACGACGACGACGACGTAGGTTAAAGTGAGACGAGGGAAGGGAAGAGAGAATCAAATGAAGCAGAAATGGCGAGCGGAAGTGTGGCAAGGAGAGAGCAAATTTTTCATCCACACTAAATTTTACTATCTTTTCTTTTTCTCCCGTAACCCCAAATACCATCAACAGTCACGGAGTGAAAATAAGATAACATCACACAGTGAGTGTCATCGTAATGCTTTCTCTAATAACAAAACTATACACATACATATGTTATATACATATATACGAAGGAGTCTTCATATATGAGAAGGATGACATTACCATCCTGGCTATTATATGCATATGGTGCAATTTTGCCCACGTTATAGCTTAACAGAGTCTTATACTTTCCTCCCGACGCTCTCCTATGATTACAGATACTCATAGACACAAGGATCTTGTATGATTACGATTTCAACCAATGATATATTACAGATATTTTCTCCCTCCTGCATGATGTCTTCAAAGAAAATCTATCCTGCTTAAGGAACTTTGGAAGAAGCGTATCTAGAGTCCCAGCCTTACACACACGTACACGACGACGTACGCTCGCTCCTACACTTATTCTTCATAAGATCATCAGGGAGAAAGTAATAAAAAAATCTCCTTTCAACGTTATACTGATATCCGTATCTGCCCCACCAAAGTTTTCCACATGGACTCCCACCACTCCTATACATCCTCCTCCTACTACGTCCTATGTCGACGTCGTCTCGACTTTCAAAAACTATACAAGGCTATAGAGCGTTCCATTGGATGTTTGTTAGAGGCTCGGTGAACCAAATGGAAGTTGTAGTCGACTTGAGGAGAAAGCCGCGGGCTAGCATGTTCCCTGTTGATAAAACTTGCACTCGCACTATAGCTATATATACATTTATCCATATAAACATAAAGTATCGTCCTTGAAGATGCAATTCCAGTCACGAGTAATTTGTAAAATTTGCAATATTTTCTGTTTTATAAAGGTACGTGTTATACATAATAATTCCTACAAATCTGTAATCAATATAGGTAAGTTAAAATTAACAATTTGTTGTCGTGAACGGTAAAGCATTTCTTAAATCTGCAAAATATTCAATTTGAGTATCTTGTCAATATACATACGTACCTACATACATTTTAGATACTACAGATACAACATTTAATTATTTACTAGTACTGAAAAATTAAATATTTTCAAAATTTCGTACGTCTTGAATTGCTTCTTCAAAGACGAAAATATTTCGATCAAGTATTTGTTTTCATTTATAGGGAATAGTCTTTGCTTTCTCCAAACTTAGGTGTACACAACGTGTGTGGGTATACATACACTCAACGCGGCTCATATTTATAAAATATCTCACACGTCTTTCACAATTGAGACCAACCTTCCTACCTTTCTAATATTGACCTTTAATCCTCCAATCTATACTTCCAGACAACCTCCTTTCTTAAACAGAATCTTTCCCTTTTCACCCCGTCTCCTTCATGCGAATATTCTAATTTTAGCTGAACTAAATCTCAATATGAGCATTTAGATAGGTACTTGTTTCAGATAAGAGCATGAGCTTTTGACTAGACTTGATGTAAAACGTGAGCATCTTTCCCGTCTCCCGTGCCCTGCACTTCTTCTCCTTCTCATGTGCTAATTTATGAAAGTGTCGCAGTTTTAATCTGGGCCCTTCATCTAAATGTTCAACTCCTTCATCCCGTATTTCTTTCATTCGATCATGTTCCGTCGGAGAAAATGTTTTTTGTCATTTATTTTACTCTTATAATATGTATATACACAGTGAAGAGAGACAAGTCTGATTTGAGTAAGACTTTTGTAACATGTACATTTTTAAATGACTTTAAACAGAACAGAGTCTGTATTCATTCTGTGGCGGTTTCAAAATTTCAAAGGAAATGTCTTATATGAAATTTCTACATGTATATGTATCAAAAGTAATTATTCATTACAATGATTTATTTATGAGTCAAGTTGAAATATATGTATATAATATAGCTTTCTACAACTTACCAATTATGAATTATCTATTTGGAGTAGACCCTTGACTCTTGATATGGTCAGGTATGCGTATATATAGTTAGATATACATAAGTTATAAGATTAATGGCTGACGTTTCACTTGGAGAAAGTCAATTCGAAAGCAGTCTCGTATTTGGAAATTCATAGACATTGACTTTCCCCAATAATCCTTTGCCAAACCAAACCCAACCAATCTACGGAGATACTCCAAGCTCCGCCGCCGCCGTCGCCGCCGTCGTCGTCGTCGTCCCACACCACACCACATGAGTATCTTTCTCAGAGTTCCATAGTCCCTCTCTTGCATTGAGTAAACTTTACAGTCTCATGTCATATTATAAGCTATACTTGTCCAAGACTCTTAAATTTAATACGACCTTCCCATGAATTAATGGCACTAGGGTACACCGTACGACCGTACAACGACCGTACTCAGGCCCGACCACCACCATGTCAGTGACTTTGCATTTTAGATCGGAAATTGGAATTGGGCGAGTGACTCTCCACTCCATAGAGTCTTTTGGTTCCTCCAGTTCCTCCAGTAGTAGAGCGGCTGAACGCCATGAAATACGAAATACTTTTGTATATATATCAACTCTTGAGCTTTAAGAATGGTTTGAACAAAAACTCATATCTCCCTCTGTATCTACAGTACATATACCCTGAGCTATGTGTAGCTCCAGAAATGTATTTGACACGCCTTCCCCTGTACTCTCCATTCACCCACTATTACTATTTGTACTCTTAACATGCATAGTAACACTTTGAATCTGGGTCACGGAAGAATAATAATGGAGGGTTATTTCTTTTTCTTTTTTTTTTGTGGAGAGATGTTGATGTAGGAATAGGAAGTGAAAGTCCTTTGAAAGTGACGGCTTGGGCGGGGGGAGAGTACACATTGAGTAAGTATGGGTGGGCTGGAGGAGAGAGACAGAGAAGAGGTAGTGGATCGGTGATGGGAAGAAAATCTCTCTCATCTATCTCAGCGCTCATTTGTGTATGGATCTATATATGTATATGCAGGTTTGTGAGAGTCTAAGACGAGTGGCTATGAATACGATACGAAACCATGACTAGCCCCCCTTTCCCTTTCTCTCTCTCTCTTCTCTCTCTCTCTCACAGCTTATAGCTAATTAATGAAGAAAATTAATTCTAAGCACTCAAGTTTCCTGACTTGACTGCACATACTCAACAGTCCCGCAAAGTTGTTCTTGTTGGTAGTTGTAGGAGGACGAGTGAGTACTTGCGGGGCTATATTACATTTATAGTATAGATTGCTGTAGTTTTCACGGAAACAACTTTGACAGCTTTAGCGTCTCTCTCTTTCCCCTCCATCTTTGTGCTCATTAGAATGAGAGCAGAACAGCCTCATCATCGTCATCAAGACGGGCAGAAAAGATGATGATGACTTATGTCAGTGAAGCTAGAGAGAGAGAGAGTTTAAGCTCTTACGCTGGAATTGTTCGCTCCTCGCTGCTCGCTCCTCTATTCCTTATTCCGCCTTTCTTTCTTTCCTTCTTTCTTTCTTAGTCACTACTCCTACGCTATGAAAAATCTCAAATCCGCACTTTCGCTCTAACAAACCACACCAAGCCAAGCCAAGCAAAGGCAACTTAACTTAACGTAGTCTTAACGTCCTTAAAACTTTTCTATTATATTTTACCTATAAGTGCCTATCGCTCATTCAAGATCTGTAGAGCCGCCACCGAGATTTTTCCTTTGCTTTTATCCATTCCATCGCTGCACATATTTCTTCTACTGTAGTATATAGGAACTTTCACTCTCTATTCCATAGCATGTGCAGCACGTTTTGTTTAGTTCTTGGTTTGAACTTTTCAAAATTATACATGTACATCTCCGTTTCCTAGGCGCAATATCAGACACGCTACTGCTGCTGCCCTGTGAACTTTTCCCAGTCTTGTTGTTTATTAGTGTCCAAAACATACAACAGGATGTCCTAATTATACACATGCGTTTGAAAGTTGCCAGATGTCCTAATTACTTTTATACATTTTTAAAAGGTATATAATAAGAGCAACAGAGCCATATGAAATGAAGCCTATGTTTAGTTTTGAATTTGTCTCATATTGGATCTTCTTAGATAGTTTCACTGACTGAACTGCAATTAAATTTCGATTAGTCTAACTAGTATATACTATATAGTAAGTTGTGCGTGTAATACAGAAGCGCGCTTGAATTGGGATTGGTCTCAAATTTAATTTTCATTTCTTCTTGAGGAAAATCAAATTGCTCACTTGCATGACGGTGCGTTAAATCTTTTGGAGTGCGTAAGCATTATTCGGAGAGAGAAGAACTTGATGTGTTTTGTTGCGGAAGTATCAAAATTTAAAGGAGAGAGACATTTAGAATATTTTCAAAGTTAAGTTCAGGGCAAATTTTGCATATGGCTGGATTTAGTAGACTGCAAAGCAGTTACCTACCTATCTTTTTTGAGAGGGACCTTTTTCTCTGGATTTAAAAACGTTAGCGGGATGATGCTGACTGCTGAATGGGAGAAGTTAATGTGAAGCATTTTATTGAATTGCGATTACATATATGTGATACAGCTACACAGGAAGGAGGGAGGAAGTTGTACGTAAATACGGTAATGGTGAAGAGATGAAAATTGGAGTCAGAGTGGAAGTAGTGTGTGTAGATCGTGGAGTGGGAGCCTCCAGCATTTAATTTAGCTCCGTAAAAAAAAATCCTAGAGACAGAGAAATAGGAGAAAATGAGGATAATTCTCAGAGGTTGAGAATTGAAAGTCCCTCTGCAGCTTTTTTCTCTTCTTCTTTTCCTTTTTTTTCCCTTTTATCTTCTCCCATCCTTTACGTTTACTTAATTTTTCTTCAAAAGGAGATAATGAATTCCTACTACGAAGTCACTAAGGCTTCCTTTAGGATCTCACATCTTTTTTGAGTGTATCTTTTATGCAAAGTCATAGTTATGGCTACAGTAACAGTATAGGAGCAGTTATGAGTTGGCATAATCCTACCGGTACCGGTATTGGTACCGGTCCCGGTCCCGGTCCCGGTCCGCTCACTCTTACTTGTCTACATTAGTGCAGGCAGGAGACAGAGTAGTATGTGGAATACACAACTGTTTTGCCGCCTCTTTCACCACATTCCCTTTCTTCTTGAGCCTCTATTGTGTGCATACAGCAGCTACACTTATGCACTGATATGTATTTAGGGAAAGTTCTCAGCTTAAGTTTCAAGTGGGGGGAAGTGGAAGAGAAAGTAACTACGTACAGTCCTTGAGTCCATAGTGGTTTATGTGCACTGCATATTGCATTATACACTATGTGACGCTACACTGTTTGTGTGCATATGTGTGTGTGTGTGTTGAGTCAAGACACATAAGAGGAAAAGTCAAAGCCGAACGCGAGGCGCTTGCCGCAATTTATGAATAAAAGACGAAACAAGAAACAAGACCTGGAGACAAGAGGGAACACAGAGCCTAATATTTCCTTCCTCTGGATAAACTTGAAGATAATCTAGGATAGGAAGTTAAGAGCATCCTCTCTTTCTCCTTCCGTCATTTACTGGAGACTTCCGTTCAGGTTTATTGGGTCAGGATATTGCAACCAGGTCAGGTCAGGGCAGGTCAGGTCAGGTCGGGTTGTTTCAAAACATTTGCCTAAATGTTACGGGTGGTTAAAGATCAGGCGGGTTAAATAATGACCTTGGACAGATTTTTTTAAGCGGTAAGACTGGATCCCGAAAATAATGGACAGCGTAAAAACTCTTTTTGAAACTGTGGACGGGAACAGGATTTAATTTCGTCCAATCTCGACCTAACCCGCCCCTGACGCTCTCAAGTCTCGTCCTCATAGCATCTATCAAGTGTTTCATTCATGGGCCAAAATGTACATATAGCTTCACGGAGAGAATAGTCAGTGAGTCGTCCTCTCGTCAATTGACTTCATTATAATTGAAACTTAACAAAAATGTAGTTAGGATTCAACACACAATAACAGACTGGCAAGCTAAATATTTAAATCTTGGAGGAACACACAACAGAAAGGCTTCCACGTCCACAATTCTAATGATACGAGAGACTCAAAAATTAGTTTTCTCTATTCACATCCTTCCTTGCATTTTCATTTTCAGTTTAACTTTGTTTTATTTTTATGGATATATTTTAGATATATGCATAGAAGAGGAGAAAGTGAGAGCAACAATTGTAAAGCAATACAACCCATAGAGCAGCAAAGTCTATTCTATTCAAAAGAAAGCTTCCCCAAAAAAAAAAATAGAAGGGAAAAAGAAGAAAGGGAAGAACAGAAATGTAATTGTCAGAACTTAATTTGAGTCCGTATCGATAAGAAGTTATACTTTGTTCAGTTGACTAGATTAGCATACTGGGTTAATAGCAATACATTAAGCCAATTCACTTTAACGCTCATCCGCGGCATTCCGGAATTTTATAAAAAGGGAGAGAATCCCAAACCCACACACACACACACACACACACACACACACAAAGAAAACTACTCGTAGTACGAAATCTAGTGGATCATATCCACCAGAGCCTC
>JAQFZE010002824.1:0-13742 GCA_034695245.1 Dicyrtomina saundersi | reverse complement strand
TATAAAAATTATTGAGATATATTTAACTACATGCTACGCTCATTTGTATATGGCTTATTGATTGCAGAGGAGCTTCAGTAAATCTTATATCATCTTTTAGCGTAACATAAATTGTCTTGCGCATTTGTTGAAGCTCAGCATCTACTTTGGGCCCGCCCCCGGTCGACAAATCCGGCGCTTCGCGCCGGATTTATTATACCATAAAGTCCAATGAGTTCCTGGGTTACTATTGCTGTCTAGATTAAATATACCAAGTTCTTTATTTTGGGTTTTAATGGTAAATTATCTCATAAATACACCTCTAAAAACAAAGGATTTATAACATATTTGTCTTGAATATTTATCTATTTCTATATTCGTTAATGCTTTCATGGATAAGGTTTTAAAACAAAACCAGCGCCTTTTTTATTTTCAATTTATTTATTATGTTTGTTTAATTCTGTAAAATTTTTATCTTGAGATTTTTTATTATTAACTGCATTTACAACTTGGCTTACACCTCCAGCAGCAGCTTCTTCTCCACCGATAATAGCAGCTGCTTTAGTTATTAATGGATTTAAGGCTAAAAGAGGCAAAGCACTACGTTTTTTAATATGTCTTTATAAATCCGTAATAATCTTTTTACATTGACTACCTGATAATTTTAAATTAAAATTATTCCTATTAATTTGTTTAATTTGACTGTGTTAAATTCGTGGGATAACCATCAACTTTATTGAATTAAACTTTATTTCGATGTAATATTACACCTTTTTTATTTGTAAAGGCATTTCCAATAGCCTTATATTGGCTTTCTGTGAATGAAATATTAATCATCTGTATAAAAAAAACATTTAATCATTTTTAATAGGTACTCATATATTCAACTTGCATTTTTCCGCCACCTGTTGTAGTCATAGCAATTACTCGTTCTCTGAATATAATAAGCTAAGCAGTTGTATTTGCTGGTACATTTTCATTAAATTCGAATTGAATTTTAATACTTAATGTATTACTTCTAATACAATCTTCTTAAAAAGTTGTATCAAAACAATACAAAGGATAAGCTGTTTGAAATCCATATGGTGCGATTTCTGGTTCTAAATTTGTAAATAGTTCCCTAAATTTTGAATATCGATCATAGTTTTCTATACAACCTAGACCATCACCACTATATAATATAATACCTGGATAATCAGCATTATTTAAACATATAAAACCATCTCGAACATTACAGTGATCAAACACAGAAATATTAGATTTTTGACTATTTACACAATTAGTTTGAAATCCAACTACAAAACCTTAAATCTTTTCAGGTCCCAAAATAGTAGTCAAACGTTTGTCTAAAGTCATTGCTGGTAAAACTGGAAAATTTTCTAGCTGTTTCATTATGAATTTATATGGGAATTTTGGTTGAGTTGTAAGATATCCAGATATTTCACTATTTATTTCAGAATTTAGTTCAATATAAGGCATTAGCCATTTTAGAGATGTTATATTAATTAAACCATCAACTACATCATCTGTACTTTGTGTTGCTTGAGCACTTGATTTGAATACAGCATCATTAAGTTCTCTTACAAAATCAACTAAAACTCTTACTCCTGATACTATTTTACCTTTAAATCCAAAAATATGTGAGAATGGAATTATAAAACGACCTTTACCTTAATCTCTTGCATTTGCATTAAATTTGAATAATTAATCATATCTATTTGCAAATCCTGGGTTTTTATCAGTTGTTGCAGAATATTCATTATCATCTAAAGACCAGCATTGACCATGTCCTCTATTTGAACTAAAACCATCATTATAATTTAATAATTCTTGAATTAAACTTACATGCCCTGGTCTATTATGCTGTTCAACCGTAGTATCATCAAATGTTAAAATTACCTTACTAAATAGAAACATGGTTCCATTATTAACTAATGTAATTAACTTTGTACCCGTATATCTTGCTCCATTTGACTTTTTTACTAAATCAACCTCAATAATAAAAAAACTATTCTCTAATAAAAAAAAGTTATCTACATTATCAATGCTAATTGTAGTTGCTACTGATTCATTCAAATGTGATTTTTCTTCTTGTAAATAATCTTTAAATCTACAAAATTTTATAGCATCACTAGTAGTTATTAGATGTTGAAGATCCAAGTATTTTTCAATCTCTTTTTGCGCATTCATTTATTAAAACAAATTTGTAATTAATTTTTATATTTAAAAAAGTAATCATCTAATTGCTCTTTTATGGTTTTCGAAGGTGGTTTAATTTTTATATTTAAAGCATCTGAATTTAATGCTATATGCTCTGTTTTGTTAACAGTTTTATTGACATCTTGTCTTATTGATGTTTTATGATATTTGATAAAGGTTATTTAAGGCATATATTAAGGCTATTTGGGCTTCATTTTTGATAGAAATTGGGTTCTCAAAATAAACTGTAATATTGTTTCCTTTTGTATGCAACATTAAATCTGTTTCTCGTTTATTATTGAATATTTTGCTCTCATTATTTAATATTTTGATTTCTTGTAGAATATTGTCCAAGACTTTTATAATATTTTCACTATTCATTCACTATGTAATTTATTTATAAGTATAGAATATATATTTGTAAAAGACTTTCCTAAAAAATATGATTTAAATTTATCTAGTATTTCAGTAGCTAAATCTATATCACTTTTATCAATATTTGTATGACCTGCTTCTATATTAGCTAGAGTGGTTTCTAACTTGGATACAATAATATCTGGATCATCTATGATAAATCAAATATTTTAATGTTTTAGGCCTTGTCTTATTGCTGTTCTAAAACTTGCTTCATCCAGTGTATTATCACTTTGTGATCTTTGTTTACCAATAAGATTATGTTTTCTACCATATGTTGATATTATACTCCATTTTTTACCTTTTAAACTTCTTAGTCTTCCATCTTCAGTATAACATGCTTTGGTTGTAAACATATACCAAGCATATGATTCAGCTTCCTTAGCATCATAATTAACAGGATGTTGTCTTGTTAATAATTCCCATAAACCAGTAGTCATTAGTTTTTTTTCCAGATATTTGTATGAAATTATCACCTTAATCTTGTATTTTTTCATTTATAAAATAATAACCGTCTTTGTTAATATCACCTGTGATTTGTAGTTTTATAGATAAACCATCGTTTGTTGTTACCTAAATATTTAAAAACTATAAGACCTCCTTTATATTTTTAATAAATAAGTTCTGTACATTTTCAATTGCTATTTGTTCTTCTATTTCTTCCTGTACGGATTTATTTGCCAAAGCTAAATTTTCTAATAATAGATCATTTCCTTTCTTATATTCTTTCACTTTATTGTATTGGTGTATATTTTTTTTAAATGTTTATGCCTTATCTCTACATCTTGTTTTAATACAGCTAATTCGTTTGAAGTGATATTAGCTTTGTTTCCTACTGTATCAGTAATATTTTGTGTAGCTTTTATTAAAGGTGCATACTTTTTTCTTGTTCTAATGTAAAAGCATCATCACCTGTTTTTTCAATAATAAATTGTTTTCTTAATTTTCTATCATTTTCATTTTCTTTTTTCATTAGCCTTATTTGGAGTTTAATTTGTTCTGCTTCACTCATTTATATATGTTTATTTTAGGAATTATTTTTCTTTAGCCTTTTATGTCTTTTAACACGTGCTGTGACTATATTCTATTTAACAAGCTTTGCTTTAATAGGTTTTCTATATTCAGAATTTTTAATTTGTTCAGGTGTTAAATCAACCTAACTATTAAAACTATTAGAATATCCTTTCCAGTTTACTAAAGCTCTTATAATATTAGGATCTTTTGTTTTCTTTGTTTCTATAATATATTCACAATCTAATTCCTCTTCTTCTTTGTTATACGGTGTTATTTCATTCAAATAATAGGTTCCTTTAATTTCTTTATTATGATAGTCCACAAGTTTATAGGTTATAGGATTTGTAGGTAAAACTTTACTAATATACAGTATTTCTTCAGCAAATTGTGGTTTATAGCCTCTATCAAATTTAGTTCCAAATGAATGTGTTCTTACTCTATGACCAATTTTTAAATCATTATTTGTATTATTTGTATAATCTAACTCTCCTAATCTAGATTTTGAGCCATAAAGATTTGAGTACACCTGTAATTCAATTTCTGGTTTACCTGCTTCAATAGGTGTCATTTTAATACTATTATGCTTTGAATTATTATAATTTGTAATAAGATCTTGTGATACATCAACTCATCTATTTGTTCTTTGTTCAGTCATATATTTATACATTTTTTGTCGAATGGTTCTTGCAAATCTTTCTACAATCAGAGCTTTTGTTTCATTTTCTGTTGTATACTAGTTAATATTATATTTTTTAAATAGATACGCTGTCTTTTTACCACTATATTTAGTTCCTTTATCAGAATAAATGTTTTTAGGAGTTCTTTTAGAATTTAATACAATTTTAAATTTATCTACAACTTTATCAGTATTTTTAGTTTTTAAAGGTATAGCCCATCCATATTTAGAAAATGTATTAATTATCAGGTTTAAATATCTATATCCGTCATTATCTTTAACCCATTTCTCAGGCATAAAAACTAAATCAGCTTGCCAAATTAAATCTATACTTCGTGTATAATATCTTCTACGTTTAAATTTTATTATTTTACCAAAATGGTTAGTATATGTATCCTGTGTAGCTAGATATTCTTTTACTATTTAAGGTTTTAGGCTTGTTTTTCTAGATCATTTATTTATTTTTACAAATCCAGTTAAAAGGTTTTAATATACAGAATTTAGAATTTTATATGATTTATCATCTAGCAGGCTGTGCCCTTCAGATTTTTCAACCCGTCATAATTTATTATCATGTAATGGCTTAAGTCCTAAACCTAGATATAATTTTGGTTTAATTACACTTTTGGCTACAACACGTTTTACTTTTTCACTAAATGTAGGATGTTCTATTTCATTTATGTTTTTCAGTAATTTTCTATCTGCTTTATGTCTATTATCTTTATCTTTGTAAATATTATATGATAAATAGTGATGCATTGCTGCTTTATTAATTTTATCTACAGGCTTCTCTTTTTGCTATTCTTTCTTGAAACATAGTTCCTGGTCCTAAATAATTACTACCTGGCTAATGTACTTCTCCTACATGCTTCCCAATTTTATCAACTATATCACCGCCTTGTTTAGCTTTGATAAAAGTACACTTTTTAGCATTAAAAATCTCACATTTTGTTTTTATCATAGTTTTATGTTTTTTAGTAATTAATTATTCAATTTCTGTATTAGATGTTTTACCCTTGAATTTCATACAAATTAAATTATTCATTTATTACCATTTATTTTACTTAAACATCTATCTTGAATACTTGATTGTCTGTGTCTGACAATCCTATAAATTCCTACCATACGACCACATTCACAAGTTTTTGGTACACTTGCTTTTTCCTGGACACAGACTTTGCATTCGGCTTGTAGACCATTTTCAGATGTAGCATGTTTTCTTAATTCTGGTATTAGTTTTTTTATTTTACACGTCTTGCATGTCTTAGTAAAACAGTCCATTTTATAAGACAAAAATACTTAAATAGAAATATTACTCATTTAATAACATTTTATTGGTTAGGTGCTGCTACTTAGGCTAAGTAGCTTGTCAATTTTACGATTTTTGAAAATGCTGAAAAATCAACAAATATGGTTGAAAACCATTGATTTCTTGAGGTTTTATGCTGTTTTTGAAATAAAATCTGCCTACTTGGAAAATCGCCCTAGAGTTTTTGGTTGGGTTAGGTAGTGCTACTTGAGTTAAGTAGCTTGTCAATTTTGTAAATTTTGAAAAATGCTGAAAAATTAACAAATATGAGCTAAAATCATTGATTTGTTGGGGTTTTATGCTGTTTTTGAAAAATTTTTTTGCCTACTTGAAAAATTGCCCCAGAGTAGCACACCTACTACTATGGGCAATTTTATCCGTTTTACACCCCACAAGTGTTTACTCCAGTCGCGTAAGCTCTTATAAAAACTATGAAAACAGATACGCCTGGGGTACGAACACTTCTCCTATAAAACTTTGTAAAATAATTGAATTTGAGGTAAGCAGTAACATTGCCGTCGATGTGTTTGGTTTTCATGAAATTGATGGGTTGTTCCCAATTCAGATTTCAAAATTTAACTACAATGATAGATTCAAAACAGTTGATTTACTTAAAATAAAAACTTTTGACGGGAATTATCATTTTGGTAGTATTAAAGACACATACATAGATTGTTAGGTTAAAAAATTGTCATCATAGGGACCTATGTTACAACTGCCTTACACGATTTTGCTCAAATATTGACTTGAAAAATCACTTTACAAATTGTAAAAATTTACCAATGCAAAAAGTAGTTATGCCTAAAGTAAATGATGATTTATCTGTTCCTAAAATTAAATTTACAGCTTTCTACAAAAAGCTTAAAGCATCGTATGTCATTTACGTCAACCTTGAATAGATTTAAAAAAAAGTAAATGTTAAATCCAAAGGTGGTACAAAAACTGCAAAGAATTTACGTTGTGGATTTTCATGCGTGGTAATAAAAGCAGATAGGCAGTTGCATTACAAGTTTACGTATCGTGGAAAAAACTGTATTGACAGGTTTTTCAGTAAAATGGTAAAATGAACAAAACTCTTTAAATTTTCCCCCTATATCTAATGAAACAACAAATGCAGAATATGAATCTGCTGTTACCTGTCATATATGTGAGAATTTACTTTTAGATGATAAAGTTTTTGATTATGATCATGAAACTAGCCGTTATCGCGGAGCAGCACACAGAATATGTAACATAAATTATTACCAGAGAAAACTACCAATTGTCATGCATAACTTTCGAGGGTACGATTCTCAGTTAATTCTATCTGGATTTAAAAAATTTGGACAAAAGGGTGAAGTATTTATTATACCTTATAATTCTGAAGACTTCTTAAACATTATTTGCAAAAAGTTTTATTTTATTGACTCTTTACAATTTCTAAATGCCAGTTTATCATCGCTTCTAATTAATTTAAAAGATTCTTGTCAAAGCAATCCAGAAGAATTTAAAACTAAATTTAATTTATTCTTTTAAGTGTATGACAATTAAAAATTTAATTTAATGTTACAAAAAGGTGTTTATTGCTATGATTATATGGATTCGTGGAAAAAATTTAATGAAACGCAATTAAAATCATACGTGTGTTTTTTAACACGCTGCTTGGGAAATACGTAACAAAAGATGAATAAAACTTTGCTCAAAATGTATTTACTACTTTTAAGTGCAAAAACTTGTAGTTTTTGAAAGCTTTTGCAAATTTTGTCTTAATCCTTATAAGTTGGATCCAGTACATTATTATTCCATTCCGGGATTAGCATGGGACTCAGCGTTATTTATGTCGAAAATACAATTAGATCAAATTACAGATGTAGACAAGTATATGTTTTTAGAATCTGGAATTAGAGGTGGAGTAAGCATGATTAGCAAACGGCATGCAAAAGTTAATAACGAGTTTGTTAGTGGATACGACAAAAATAAACCCAAGTATTTTATTATTTATTTAAATCAAAATAATTTATACAGTCATGCAATGTGTAAAAAACTTTCGGTTTCTAATTTTAAATGCGTGGAAGACATTAGCTTATTTGACATAGACAAATTTGACTATACAAGTGATTTAAAAGCTATAATAGATTGTGATTTGGACTATCCTACAAACTTACGCGATGAACATAATAGTTTTCCACTTGCTCCGGAGCATTTTAATATTGAGTTTGATCGACTCTCACGTTTTCAAAAAAATCTTTATATTAAATTATTTGGTAAATCTAAAATTCGCAAAAATTACGATGTAAAAGTAAAAAAGCTAATACCACATCTCGAAAGTAGAAAAAAATTTGTTTGTAATATAAGAAATCTAAAGTTGTATTTAGAAAAAGGTATAAAACTTACAAAAATTAATAAAGTGATGACATTCAATCAAAAAGCGTGGTTAAAGCCACGCTTATTGATTATTTGTTTAATCATATTCATTAAATTTATTACATTTATTTTATTTAATACCCAACAGAATTTTAGCAAAAAATAAATTTGACCAAGACTTGTTTAAATTAATTATTAACTCAACATTTGGACGGTTGTGCATGAATTTTCAAAAACAGTTGACTGTAAGGTTAGCAAAAACAATTAAACAAGCATTAAGACTGGCTTTAAGCACAAATTTAAAATTTTGGGACATAATAAATAAAAATTTAGCGTGTTTTACGTTGTTTAAGACTAAAATATATCTTAATTAACCCATTCACACAGGGTTGTCTGTCCTAGAAATTTTAAAACTATTTATGTATATTTTTCATGATGAAATGCTGCAAACATATAAATTAAATTTACATCTATTATTTACAGACTTTGATAGTTTATGCTATCATTTATTTACAGAAAATGTGTATGAAGATATGCAAAAAAACACAAAATACGATTTTAGTAACTACCGTATATCTCACGACCTTTATTCTGTTGTAAATCAAAAGGTCCCTAGTAAAATGAAAGACAAATTTGCTAGTAAAACTGTTGATAAGGCTGTTTGCTTGTGTAGTAAAATGTATAGTATTTTAGGAACAGAAACAAGAAAAAAAGCATGCAAAGGAGCTAACAAACAATTAGCTGACAAGATTTCACACCACAATTTATTTTTAAAATATTTGAAAAATCAAAACGTTAAAAAGTGTAAGATATCAACTATCACGTCTGTTAAGCACAATCTGTATTCTATGAATATTAAAAAAAGTTGTCTTCATGCGTTTGATTCTAAAAGGTATATATGTGAAAATGGCATTGACACGCTTGCATGGGGTAACTCAAAATGCAAATAATTTAATTGCTTAGTTGTAATATTTACGTTTTAACAATGACATAGTTAAATTTACTAACTTAGTTGACCCTTTTACACGTACAAAAGGTTTGTGTTGTACCTTGTTGTTTTCAAAAATATTGTCAATATTAGTGATGTAGTTAATAATCTATCATTAATTAAATTTTTTATAAAAAGCTAAAATGTTTTAAAATTATGAGTTAAAAAATATATAATTGAATAAATAATAATCACAAATCAAATTTTGTGTTTTTGTTTAATCTTACACAATTATTTTGCGTTACTGTGTACATTATTAACACAATAATTAGTTGTAGTAAAAATTTTAATATTCTTGTTTTAGTTTCATCAAATACAGTTGTATTATTTACATTTTGATAATATGAAGGTGTAACTTATTCATAATTCATTATGAGATAACGCTGGCCAAGCAAAAACTCATGCCAGCCAAACCAAAATTCATATCGACCACAAAATTAGCATGCTACTATGCCTGTGAGGTAATTTGACACCTACAATTTGTAACTTATACAGCATAAATGCAGTTTTAATTAAAGACATAGCAAGCCACATATCATTTCTTGTAAATAAAAACCCCAAGTTCTTTAACAAGGTGCTCTATTTAAATAACATTGGGTTAGTAGTGGCTCATAACTATCATCAATAACATGATTTGATGACATTTGAATAAAGTTCACTCAAACTCAAACTCAAACTCATTCACATAATGATAAACCATTTTTTCCTATGCATAAAACTGCAGAAGATTGAAAATTATCTTATTATCAACATATTAAAAGAAAAAAAAAGTATAGAGGATCAAGCAAATTATTAGCTAGTTTAGAGAATAAAAAAGAATTAATATGTAATTATAGAACCTTACAACAAGCTTTACAACATGAATTAGTACTGACAAAAATTAATTGTGTAATAAAATATAACGAGTCTGTGAGTCGTAGTTGTAGTTGTGTCCTCAAAATTGGCCATGCCGAACCCAAAAATTTAAGAAATCCAACAAAATGTGTTTAAACTACTAATTTTCCTATTAAAATAGCCTAAAATCATTAATTTTTTACAATTTTATACTGTTTTTAAAATACATAAAGTCGTAGCCGTACGTGTCCCAGAACCGCCAATTTCTCACTACTTTTATCAGAAAATGGTATTAAAACAAAATTAAATAAAAGTAGTGATATTGGATATACACTTAAAGTTGATTTAAAATATCCTAATAATTACATTATTTGCATAATAATAACCCTTTTCTATGCATAAAACAGAAGAAGATAAGGAATTATCAAAATATCAACATTAGTTAAAAGGTAATTTAAAATATAATAGTTTCAAAAATTAATAGCTAGTTAAGAGGATAGAAAAGGAATAATCTGTGATTATAGAACCTTACAACAAGCTTTACAACATAGATTAGTAATGACAAAAATTTATTGTGTAATAAAATTTAATCAAAATGCTTGGTTGAAACCATATATTGATGGAAATACAAAATTAAGGCAAAAAGCAACATCTGATTTTGAAAATAATTTCTTTAAACTCATGAATAATTCTGTATTTAGTAAAAAAATAGCAACAAAAAATACAAGATATAAAATTTTGTACTAGTTGAGAATGGGCTTCAGAAAATATTACCAACATTAATTTTAATCGTGAAACAATATTTACTAAAAATTTAATATATTATTCAATGAACCAATACTTGCAGGATTTTGCGTTTTGGAATTGGCAAAATGTAAGATGTATAAATACATGTATTAATATTTAAAACCTAAATGGGGTGATAACGTTAAAATAATTGAAAGCGATACAGATGATTCATTTAAGAACTAATGATTTCTATGAAGACACAAAGAATGGTATTGAATTGTGGTATGATACTAGTGATTTGGGAATTAGTAATATATTTAGCTTACCTATTTTTAATAAAACGAAATTGGGTTGTTTTAAGATAGAAACATATGAAACTATTGTTACGAAGTTTGTAGGATTGAGATCTAAAATGTTTTCATATTTTATCAAATGTAGACATGATTTACAGATTAAGAAACGAGCTAAAGTCATACCCAAACATATTGTCAATAAATAGGAGATCAATACGCATAGAAACATTTTATTTGGTTAAATACATAATGAGGTAAATGTTATTTAAATTAGATCAAATAAATTGGGTATGTTTACTATAAATTAATCAAAAATTGGATAAGCTAATTTTGATAATAAAATTTATATTTTAGATGAAGGAGTTACTACATTAACACATAGACATTATAAAATCAAAATAGTCTAGTTACATGTCTTTGAAGTAGGTAAAAAAGTAAGAAAGTAATAAAAGTCTGAAGACACAATGTCGTTGTTGTGCCAGCATATACATAGCAAATCTAATAATACTATTAAAATACACCACTTTTTTAAAATTGAGGTCGTAGTCGTCGTCGTAGTCGTATCTGATACACCTACGACAAGGCAAAATTTATATGAAAATCCAAAATGTGGTAAATACGGAAATATATGCAAATATATGCAAAATATAACAGAACTTTTGAATTGCAAATATAAATCATTAATAATAATAATAATTTATTCATTGAGTCGATTTGGCCTCAGCCCATACAACATTGATTCAGATTTGCAGAGATAGTATCTCTAAATAGTAATAATAGTAATGAATAATATTAAAAATTATCACGTTTATTATATGTAGTTCGTCCTTGGTTGGTCCTAAATTAGGAAAAAATGGTGTTAACACAGTTCATGGAATAAAGTAATGAAATGAATAATAAAACAATGTCATGATAATGTAAATACAAGACAGAATAACACTTCACATGGTTTGTTTTATATTTAAACCTATGCCGTGTGCAATTATACAGTTCAAAGATTGTAATTGAATATATCAGTCTTGGTTGCGGTCACGTAGGTGGAATTAGATTGGGCTGCTGCTTGGGGTGGATTTTGTTTAGGTTACTCGTCTGAAATACACTTAAGAAATAATTTTTGTATCCTAAGGGCCTCGTCCTAGAAATTGAATAGTAGGTTGATTCCATCTAAGTCTTCAGTGCAGCTCCAGATTTCCAGCGATATGGTTTCTCTAGTAGGATTTCGACTCATCAGTTGTGTAGAAATTTGAACCTTGGTGGTTTATAGTGAAGGCATTTGCACATGATATGTAAGATGTCTTCCACCTCCTTACCACATAAGTCGCATTCAGATTTTGCGCTTCGTTTCCAGATTGTATTCATGCCATTTAGGTTGATTACTTTTCCTCCGATTAAAATCTGTGGCAAAGTAGTCCTAGCGTTGAGTATGAATTATGCCATGTTCTAGGGTAAGTTAAGATTTAAAAATGTAGATTTCAGTGCGTGAGTTTTCAAGAGGGCGTAGTGGGTTAGGGATCTGCTTCTTTGCATTTGTGCTATGTTCGAGGTAAAAAAGCTCAGACTTAATTGCTCCAGCAATGCTCCTGAGATACTTGGCATTTATTAGGTCGAATTCGTTTCCAAGCGAGGCCTCCTGAAAGATATTTTTGACCTGTAGTATCCAGTTGCGTGCCGGGTCTGAGGTTTTATTCTTTTGAGCTTCAAGATAACAGTTCTTTGTAATACAGTTGTCACGTGAGTTTAAATTTTTTTCTAGGAATCCCAACATTTCTTTGAACAGCTGTATGTTAATGTTTTTGGCCCCTGTCTCAAGTTGTAGGAAGAAACCCGGCGTGAGGTTTGTTGTTCCAGTTAGACGGCAAAACAACATTGTCTGAAATGTCACCATTTGTTCGTAGTACCGCAGTCTTCATACTAGAGAAGCATAGACAAGTATTGAGCTGACCAAAGACTGAAACAACCGTAGGTGTAGGTCAATATAGTTGAGTTTGGCGCGGTAGAACAGTTTAAAGAGCTTTGCTTGCGCAGCTTTTGCCTTAGTAAGGAAGTTTTTTGGCTTTATTGAAAAGTCCACTTTGAGAAAATGGAACGCCCAGGTAGACGTACTTGCTTCCAATTTCAAGGGGCTTGTCTTTTCAAAAGAGTTTAGTCGAACGGCCTAACTTATTGCGTTTTTGGGAAATGACAACTTTGGTTTTTTTAAGATTGACAGTTAGGTCATATTCTTTGAAAAATTTGCAAAGCACGTTGATTTGCTTCTGCAAATCAAGTTGGTTTGAGGCTTGCAGGATAATGTCGTCAGCGTACAGAAGGTTTAGAAGTTCAATGGCAAACATCTGGATACCGCTTATGCCGCTGTTACGAAGTATATTTGTGACTTTGTCAATAAAGATAGTGAACAGAGTGGGGGACAGCGTTTCTCCTTGTAAAACACCTCCCATTACTGTAATCATGTCCGTGAAACCTTTTTTATATCTGTTTTTGGTTTTTGCTTGACCGTATAGGTCTTTGATCTTGGCAATAAATTTGTCGCTAAGCCCGGCCTCTCTCAGTCTAGTCCATAGCTTATTTCTTTCTATTGAGTCAAAGTCCTAGCTCAAAACCACAAATAATGCAAGTCTGCTTTTGGATTTGAACGATGGTTTAGCCATTTGTTTTTGGATGCACGAGTGTAGGGCAAAGATGTATTCTGTACAACCACTTCATTTTCTGTATGCAGCTTGATTTTCTGAGATGATTTTGTTGGTGGAGCAGAAAAAATTTAAGCGAGAAGATAGAATGCTGGTTTAGAGCTTAGTAACTGTTAATTAGGGCTATAGGTTGCTGGGTTGGGTTAGATCTCTTTTTGTAATATAGGTGCTGTTATGATTTTAGCCCATTTTTCTGGGATTTGCTCTTTCATAACAGTATGTATGTATGTATGTATGTATGTATGTATGTATGTATGTATGTATGTATGTATGTATG
>JAQFZE010002823.1:0-13743 GCA_034695245.1 Dicyrtomina saundersi | reverse complement strand
ACTTTCTATTTTAATATTTTTGAAGGTGCAAAAAGTTCTGTTTGCATATTTTTGAAGGTTCAAAATATTCTATTTGTATATTATGCAAAGTGAAAAATGTACTATTTACATTAACTACTACTAATTATGTATTTACATGCTTTCAAG
Organism: Dicyrtomina saundersi; assembly: GCA_034695245.1. Classification (NCBI taxonomy): domain Eukaryota; kingdom Metazoa; phylum Arthropoda; class Collembola; order Symphypleona; family Dicyrtomidae; genus Dicyrtomina; species Dicyrtomina saundersi. The sequence continues at coordinate 13,596 of JAQFZE010002823.1, read as the reverse complement.
ATCATATTGTTATGATATTTAAATTAAATGTTTTTGATAGTGGATTTTGTGTTAGCTAAAAATGGATATAGTTCATTCTGGTTCTTATTCACATTCACGATTTCAATGTAGGATTTTGGTATAATATGAGAAAACCGAGTGAGGTTACTATCCAATGAAATGGATGCCATGCAAAATTCAAGACTAAACAACTGGGCTCCCAGCAACAGACACATGTGGTTATAAAATAATCTGATTTAGATCAAAATGAACTCATCGCAAAACATTCGAGCCTACAGTAGAGGCAACCTTTAGTGATATCTGGCAAGGATAACTTGTCAATGCAATCAAATTGCAGCTTTATCCTTGCCAGATATCACTTTTGGTTGCCCCTTCAATATATCCATCTGTCTACGTAATGCAAAATAATTAAATAATAGTTTAAACTAAAAATCAATTCCAAAATAGCCCATTAACACTAAAGGATTGCTGGATACCAAAGCAATAATTCCAAAATTAAGCATAACCACATACTTAAATTAATTGAGGCTTTTAACAAACTTTAAGTATTCCAACCTAAAAATGATAAAATTATTAAAAATCGTTTTAAAAGAAAAAAACTTAATGAAAGAAGTAGTCTAAAAAAATCTCGGATAGGACCTTCGTGCTCACTATCATTGATATTATTGCGTCAAATACAGTTAACCTCATTATGACTTATCATAAAGGATCAGTGCAAAATGCAGATAATGTCTTAATTCCTGTTTTTTGAACCTATTATGTATGTTAAAATGTTTGATAGTGGCTTGAAGTAGTCTGCTTGGTATTGCTTCGAAATTGTTAAAACCAAAAAATTGTCAAATTACATAATATTTATATGATTTTTAAAACTGTAACTGCAGAGCTTATATAAAATTATGATTTTTTAAAAGTGTGAATGAATTAATTATTAATTAAATTATTAAGTTGCCTTTTGAAAGGTCTCGTCATCTGAATGAATTTACCTACGTGTTTCTGAGAGGTGCAAAATATTCTTTCTACATGTTTCTGAAAAGTGCAAGATGTACTATTTACAGGGTGTAGAAAAGTGCAAAACATTCCATTTACATGTTTTAAAAAAGTACAAAAAATTCTATTGACATGTTTTTGAAAGGTGCAAAATATTCAACTTACACCCGTTTGAGAAGCACAAAATGGTATTTGTACACGTTTTTAGGATTAAAATATTCTATTCTAGATATTCTAATGTTTACAGATAGTACATGTTGTTTCTAGCTAAAAGAGGAAATGGCTCATTTTGATTCTTCAGTGTCGACATTGATTTAGATTTTGGCTGCGGCAGGGAGACCCAAAAAAAACTGGGTAGTACTTTTGTTCCTTAGCTGACATTATAAAATTTAATGTGTGCATAGCAGTGGGGCTCGCTCACAAACGAGGGACTGGAAACCACAACAATATAATTTGGAAATAATGCTTTGAAAGGCTTGTTAGAGAGTTGTATCTGTAGTTGGATGCTGGATTTTAAAATGGAAATTAGAGTCTAATGGAGAGCGTTCAACTTCAATCTAATTTACATACTCCACACGCACCCCTTTAATACAGTATATTTACTACTATCCTGACCACTTGGATATAGTGCCATTAATTTACAACCATTCCCGTGTCCGGACGAGTGCAGTGGGGAGTGAGGCAAGAGTTAACGTGAACAGTGCAGAGCAAATAGCCGCCGTCCAGATCATCACATCTCGTCGAGGTAGCGGATAAAAACATTGGGGAGGGTTCTCGTATTGTTGAATTTAAATGGCCCCTCATCATTGTTCTGGATGTGGACGGAGATGCGATGAACTAATGGAAGTGGAGGTGTGGTGTGATGCAGTCGTAGTGCAGTTAAGTGTTTTTGTTGTTGCCCAGTTATTAGTTGCCCTCCAGGCCCAAAAGTCCTCTCGGAATAATCACCTGTAATCACAGTATAACAGACGTGCTGGCCGGTGCTGGAACTGGATGTTGGTTGTGGTTTTGATTCTAGAGATGCAATTTTACTACCACTGCACGGTAAATGGGACAAGCATCGAAACTTTACATGTCTTATGGAATAATTATATGACGAGTGAAGAATCAAAATGGCCTATATCCAGTTTCTAGAATTGAAATGAGCTATGTCAAAAAACATGACATAGGATAGATGCGTATAGTTTTATAGGTTGCTATTTTTTGAAAAGTACTAATAAATGTTCAGTTTACTTTTTTGTAATATTAAATGTGCTATTTACATGTTTTTGAAAATTGTAAAATGTTCTATCTGAATGTTTTGAAAAGTGACAAATGTTCTATTAACACGAAGTGAAAAATTTTCAATATTTTTGCTTGTTCCAGAAAAGTACAGAATATTCTTTTGAAGTGTTTTTGAAAACTACAAAATTTAATAAGATATATTTTAATACCTACCTAGATAGGTACCTACCTCGATTTAAGTCTTCCTTTTATTAAATCGTTACTGACTGTTCTTATACCCATTTTTTGTCTTCGATGGTTGAGCAATTTGACGTGCAAAATGTGTGTTCTGTATTTTCAAAATAAACAAAATATAACAAAATTAAATTCATTTAATTTACTTGTATGTACTTTCGTAATTGTACATATCCATCGCTCACAAATAATGAAATCTCTACAAGTAATAAACTAGTAATCAAAATAGTTAAAGTTGTAGAACTAAAACAAATTGTTATAAAATCATGGAACATAATATGACTATTTGCACCTGTCTCCAAGATATCGGCTGTACTGCGACTAATCTGAAAAATCCCTATAGAAAAGTATATGCAAGATGCAGATGCACGTAGAGAGCACGTATCATCTATAGGGTATTTTCGTGCAGAGTCAATTAATTTTTTTCTGTAAAATCACACATAGTTATATTAGGCACTATACACACACCATTGTTATTGCTGCACCTGTAAAGGTAGAGACTGAGGCTGGAGCTAATCTGTGAAGCTATGAGAGATGAGGTAAAAAATAGATCGAAGTAAAAGTGCTTGCGTGACAATTTTAGGAGCAGGACGGACGGAGATGCCACATGAATGAATTGGGATGGAGATGGACACTGGACTCTCTGTAGCACTGGACACAACTTTATAGGGATGGTCCATAAATGATGTTATGTCTGGAGCAGTGGGTCTCGTCTGATGACATAAATGCATCCCATGATAAAGATATAGCCGTTTACGCAATCTTAAAGTGATGACAGTAGGGTGGGTGGGTCGTAAATAAGTGATAATTTGGGTGACATCATTTATGGAACATCCCATATAGAGTATTGCTTCAAATTACTGATATATCGTCAGTGAAGAATCAAAACGACTAAGTTACATTTTTAGCTAAAAAATAAAAAATGTACAATCTACAAAATGATTAAAATTTCATTATCCTCAAAGCATTAAAATAGAATATTTCACACTTTTCAAAAACGTATAAATACAGAATATTTTGAACTTTTCCAGTACTTACACGTAACTGTACACGTACTTACGTGTAATTAAATAAAACACTTTATGCCCTTTTCAAAAACATGTAACCAGAACATTTTGTACTTTTTGAAAACCTGTACATAGAAATACTTTTCAAACACATGCAAATGGAACATTTTGCACAGTTGAAAAACATGTGTAAATAGGAAATTTTACTGCCTTTTTTTCAAAGGAATGTGCATAGAATATTTTGTACTTTTTCAAAACATGAAAATAAAACATTTTGTTTTTTTTTAAAACACGTGCTTACCTACTTACATTAACATAATATTCTGCACTTTAAAAATACACGTAAATAGAACACTTTGAGCTTTTTAAGAACTCGAGAAAACAGAAAATTTTGCACTTCACTAAACACGTAATTAACAAGTTACGCATCCATTTCTAATGCTGTTTAGTTTTTTTGACATAGCTCATTTTATTTCTAGGCTAGATTTCAAATGGGTGGTTTTGATTCTTCACTGACGGCATGCACATCTGAACGTGGATACCTGAGTAACTAGTCATACCTACCTATATGTACCCCTCTCTACTTTAATCGGTTATCACAGGTGATTGCCAAGAACACAGATGAGGACGTCCGTAGAAATGCATTCAAATTCAGAGTGATGCTAATGACACGGCTGGCGGAGAAGCGTATTATTATCCATTTGTCCCATGTACACGTCTCTTCAAACCTCTACTACAGACTTTTGAATGCATTGTGTTTCTTCTTCAACTTCAGCTGGACTTTCGACTGGACTGTGGAGAATGGAACTGGACAAAGATTCTTCACGTAATTGTGTCGGTCAATAGGACGGGACTGGGCCTTTTCCTTATTCCTTTTGTATTCTGAGATCACAATAAGATTGAGTCAGGCGAAAGAACTAAAGAATTCTACAGTGCAACAAAAGACACGAAGCAATGCAACTCATATAGACGCTTTTGCTAATTGTCCCCTTCCCTATAATAATGCAAGTTACTGATACGTCTTTTTGCTCCTTCCTAACCAATTAATTATAACTCCGTAAATTATTTGTTTTATAAAGTTGCAGTAAAAATTGTACCTTTACTAAGTTAGGGATCGTCCACAAATGATGTCATTAAGTATCCCCAATTTTAAGAAGCTATAACCCGCCCTGTCATTAGCTTAACCCATGTGTAAATGTGTGAAAAACTTGTGAATATATCGAAATACTCACATGTCAGTGATCTTAAGTTAGGAAATGTGTCACCCAAACGAGCCCATCGCTCAAACATATTTACTGGAGAAGAATCTTTCCTGGAGCCATGAATCGAAAGGTGTTTCATTCGCGGCATCTGTGGCAATTTTTCAAAATCGAATTCATAATGCAACCCAAGTTTCTGACAAGTTGCTGAGGAGCCTTTCAAGATTCTACTCATGTCGTCATCAGTTGTTATTAAATTAGAGAAAATGCAAATCGAATAATTACTTTGTAATTGAAAATGTTAATTTTTGTTTTTATAATTTTTAGATTTTATTACAAAAATGTGATCGTGAGCACATATGACATACGCAGAAACATATCACAGCAATAAAGGGCAGAAATGGAAACAAAGTGTGTGTGCGTGTGTTTGTTTCTGGTGATAGTATATTCATGTAATTAAGTGAACAACTTTCTACACGCAGCCTAAGGCCTACAGTCTACTGACACTATTGCTATTTTTTTAAATTAGCATTAATCTACCATGATTTTTTTTTACATTTTTAAATCTTTTTCAATAAACAACAAACTATGTAATATTTGTGTAGTAGCAACAACAAACACTGTAAATGATTTAATTATTCCACTATATTTTTAAATTCTAATTTCTGCTCTTACACTTGTGAACATTTGTGGTTATCTTCTACACGAATCTTCATAGCAGATTCCAGACCACTACTTTCCAGGTGGGTGCCCATGTCCAAAACTGTATAATACTTGAAAAAGAGTTAGATACGATTAAATACGTTTAAACTTATGAACATATAGAACACAGTGTACAATGTGTACATATCACTTATACATGCCTTAAATAATACTTAATACGCCCTGAGCTACTGAAATAAAACCATGTAGGTGTCGTAATGGTAACTCACTCGGCTCAAAAATTTCCCTAAGCCCAATCAATCCAACGACAAAGCACAATATTTTTGGTGCAAAGCTTCCACAGTTGATTTGTCACACCAATTTCCAATTTTCTAAATTATTATAACTACAGGTACGTATGTACAATGGTAAATACATATTTCAGTGTTCTTCACTCGCTCCTGCAAAATACGCCCATTAATCGACTTAATTTTTGTTGTGCTTGTGTATTGTTTGCTTTCCCCCTACATTTTACATTCAGAGAATTCTTAAGGGAGCTTTCTATGCTCACTGTAAGTAAAAGCGAGCACAGTGCAAAGCTGTGGAGCTTTTTGAGCTTTTGTACTACTTACGTGCTTACGAAATAACGCCAACAGCTTTAATAATTATAGAATTATATCGTAAACGACTATACTTATGGACACATGTGCGTACTCACCATAGCACATATAGGCGTGAATTTCTCTCAAATCCAACCGTAAAATATTAAGCGACTTTCGAGCCACGAATTAGGACAACATAATTATTATTTTCGTCATTTAAAAGTAATGAGGAGTGTCGCAACATTTGAAGCAAAAATATCGATGAAATTCAACGTTGAGAGCCTCTCCATCGTGTTGAACCCTCCGACTTTAATTCCGACGTTTGGAATCGATCTCACAACCCGCGAGATTTCAAGCGCATTGCGCTTATTCGCTCGAACAAAGCATTGAGCCCAGCGATTCTTGCTTCGTCCCAAAAGCCTCACACCCGGATGGGCCGCAATTAGAAGCAACTTTTTGTATTCCACCATCTGCTGCGGGATCTTGAACGCTTTTTCGTACATCACAATGTACGTCACAATGCAACACAGCCCAATGTAAACATCAAACAGTGCAACGATTGGTTCCACGTGAACAAATTTGATGAAAAAGAACGTTCCTCCGATGCTGAGAGCAAAGCATTCCAACTTGAAGTAGACAATTACTTCCGCGTTGCTTTGGTTAAAAAGCTGAATGAGAATCTGTAGATGGCGACAGTGGCGAATCGCATTTTGGATGTCTTCTGTTTTAGTGAACCCCGTCCTCCTAAATCAAACGTTTGTCAGACAGATTATATTAAAAAAACATGTTGCGCCCTGTTTCAAAAAAACTGGCTACATAATTAGGAACGACGTACATTGAATTTGTGAGTGATTCAATTCCGGAAGACAGCTCTTCGTGTAGGTATTCGAAAAATAGTAATTGAAGATTAATTCCGAAATAGAGGCAGCTCGCAGAAAAGACAACCATTGAAAATTCCATTGCACCCAAAATGACGAAATTCAAAAGTGTCTTGTGGTTGTCGCTCAAAAGTTGAAAAAGAAGCTGAGGTCTCGTTGGGTCCGCGAGAAGAACAACTTGTCCAAATGTTAGCGCTACTAAGCACACAGCCGGGAAAACAATAAGAAATAGTTTTTGCAATGACAGTTTTGATTGTTGTTTTGAACTTCGCCCTTCGTTTTGAATTTTGCTTGAGATCTCATTCCGTACAATTGACAGAACTCCGGCCCATTTCTCACAGTTGAAGGCAAAGAAACCCATCACCGGATACGAAATCATGAGGAGGAAGTGGATTGAAAAATGGTTGAAGTTGAAAGTTCCGTAAGTAGCTGTGTTGTGGATGAGCGTCCAGAATGTAAACGCCACGTGTAAAACGTAGACCCAAAAAATACAAAAGAAACAATTCCAAATAATTCTTTTTATTAAGGATGATGTTTGTTTTATTTCTTCAGTTTTTGGATTGAAATCAAAAGGGATGACGCAGAGTTTTGAAAGGAATTTGAATGCAATCCAATTGGCGTAGTTTTCCTGTTTAGACAACATTTTTGTTTCGTGTTTTTGAGCTGAAAATAAAATAAAATAAATAAATAGTTTTATAGAGACTGGTAATGGTTGTGGTCGCTCTGCAAATTCGGAACTGAGCGGGGTGAAGTGGAGAGACTCACAAATAAAGAAGGTAGATGGTTGGAGGACATTTGACCACCGGACATTTTCCCTTCAGTGCAGTTACAGTTTTAAAATGTCTACTTTTGCCATGAAATAATAATTATGCCATGTGATATAAAGTCCTTATTCATTAAAAGCGTATGAGTGTCCATATAGTTAAATAGGCCTGGGTTTAAAGATATACAATAGTAGAATCGTACAGTATCCATATACCCCGACTTTTATATTTAGCAGTCAGATATGGACGCTGGACATTGACGATGGAAATGTTCTATGTTCAAGTTTTTGAATAGTGCAAAATATTATATTAACGTACATATTTTTGAAAGAGTCAAAATATTTTATTGACATATTTTAGAAAAGTGTAAAATATTCGATCTTACATATTTTGAAAAGGTGCAAAATATTCTATTTTGGAAAGTGCAAATTAAATATTCTATTTACATTAACTACTATTTAGGTACATGCTTTCAAGATCACGATATTTCAATATTTTTGTAGATAGTTAATTTTGATTTTAGCTAAAAATTGATATGGGTCATTCTGGCTCTTCACATGCATTACTCACGATTTCTGTGAGACAAAATAATACAACGTAATACAAAAAGTTTAAAGTAAAAATCAATTCCCAAATAGCCCATTTAACACTATAATTGCTAGGCACTGAGCCAATAGTTCAAAATTAAGCCTAATGAAACATTTAATATGACTAACTAAATTAAAGCTCTCATCCATCTTTAATTATTTCAACCTAAAAACGATGGATTATTAAAAATCATTTTAAAAGAAAAACAACTAAATAAAATAAGTAGTCTAAAAAATCTGGCAAATACATATATTTTTATATACATATAGATTTATAAGTGCACTAGTAAAGAAACCTGGTCCACGGCAGTGTTCAGTTTAAATAAAATTAATTGTAGTGGAGTAGTTGCACTACTGTGGAAGCATTTACTAAATTTACCCGACTTAAAAAGTATTAAATGTTGTTATTACGGTCTTTTTAATCTTACAAAGGAATGGCCTCACATGTAACTCGACAATTTCAAAACCTGTCACTCACAAAAATAAATCTAGTTTTTATAACTACTAATCCAAAGTAACTCGGCTGCGTATTGCGTTTTTCGGTCACAGTGGCCCGCCAAAGTTTAAACACATTCAAATTTTGATTTTTTTGCAAGTTGTAGCTTCTACATTTCTTATCCGATTTTGACTAAATTTGATTTTTTGTAATCCTTAGACAGTTTTCTCAAAACGTTTTGCAGGATTTTGAAAAAATCGAAAATTTTCATTTTTTAAAAAGAATACAAAAAATGAATACTTTTGAAGCCCCTTTTTTACAATTTCTTCAGAATTTTTTGGAAATTTTCAAAAATCCTGAAATAAGTTTTTAGAATAATGTCTAGCGAATACAAAAAACCAAATTTCGTCAAAATGCGATAAGAAAATTAGAAGCTACAGCGTGCCAAAAAATCAAAATTTGAATGTTTTTAAACTTTGGCGGGCCACTGTGACCAAAAAATGCAAAATGCAGTCGAGTTGCTTCTTGCTTCAGACCTGTGGTATTTAAAACCTGTCTGATTTTTGTGATTGGCAGGTTTTGAAATTGGCGTGTTACATGTGTAACCATTCCCATGTTAGATATTATTTCCTATTTCTGAATCATTTGTTCTGCTAAAAACAAAAAGCATCAAAAAAATTTAAAAATCGACTGTTTTATGACAGAGTTTTATGATTGTGATCCAGATTTTGTTGCTCTTTTATTGTGGTGTTACCTAAAATGTGAACCAGATTTAAGACGCCTCTGATAAATACTTCCATTGTCTGCATTGGGGCAGGACGCCTATTTTATTTTATATTTTTTATTAGAATATATACTCAGGTAATTCCACACTATTAAATTAAATAGATCCCCACGTGCCCAGTAATTATTCAAAACTCCGCTCCAAAAATTGTATTTATCAGTATTAGTTATATGCCAATTTTAATCGTTCTATTAAGGTGCGCTTAGTTAAGTTAAAGTATAGCCTTGCAAATAAAAAAAACTTTAGTTGAATGCTTTTCGTAAGTATTTTGGGTAGGTAACTACATTTTTAATAACCTTGTTTAACATTTAATAAAAAGAATTGTCTTGTAAGAGAAACCGGCAGAAGGACATAACTTCTAACTTTGAATAAATTATTTAATTCCATGGCAGATAGTGCCAACTTATTGTTAGCTATTTTTGGGTAACTTATAATACTGATTTATTTTTCATAGCTGTCTAAAATTCCCGTATTTAGATGCTGAGCAAGCATGTATTGATCTGGTGTTGGATGTTTAGATGATGAGCAAGCTTTTTTTGTCTGGTGTTGGATGTCTGTCACAATGGCTTTAGGTCGCATTCTTAAACTGATTCAACTCAAACAACTTCTCATCGCCCACATACCAATCTTCCTCAACATCATCTGCATACAAAGCAGGAGTATTAGGGTCATCACAAATGTTGTCAACAAATAATGTAGATAAGATAGGACCGAGGAAACTTCGTAATGAAACCCTAACATATTTCTTAAAGATAAACCTTTCTAATTTGATTCTAAAAAATCAGATATACAGGCAAATTTTACTTATTAAAAAGGTTCTTGAGCAGTAATAAATGTTTTACTGGATCAAAGGCTTTCTCATGGCCCAAAAATAGAACCGCTGTATAACGTTTATTCTCAATAGCTGTAAATATTTGCTGAAATAAATGAATTAGAGCATGCACTGTTGATTTGCCTTTTCTAAACCCAACTTAAAATCTAGACAACAAATTCTTTTTCTTAAATAAACAAGGGCTTTAGCCTTTTATAGCAAAATTAACATTTTAAATTTGCCGCCACATTTAGCTGACAATTTATAGGTTGTAAATTAAGAGGAGAAAGCTGCAAAATAGGTAGCTGTGCTGATTTACTTACAGGCATTTTTATAATGTCGATAAATAAAACCAATAATTTGGAATGTGAAATTTGAAATTTCCCGCCAAAACTTTAAACATTGTGTTAAATGAAGATTTCGACCGGTAACTCAATCAACTTATACTCACATGATATATCATTGGAACAGTTGCAATTAGACGGAGCTGAATAACTTGAACTTACTAGCAAAATAGTTAATATTTTTTAAATGAGTTTGAAAAAGAATAATTGAAATTAAAAAAATACTAACGAATTTTAACGAGTGATATATCATTTAAAAGGTCTTTAAAAATAAAAAGACGCCTTTTTTTGTTTTTTCATTGTGGCCTATATGACACGTTTTACGCGAAACCGAATTCAAAATGCAACCTAAGTTTATGACAAGTTGCGGAGGAGTCTTTCAAGATTTTAATAATGTCGTCATCAGTTGTTATTAAATCAGAGAAAATGCAAATCGTATGATTACTTTTTAATTGAAAATGTTAATTTTTGTTTTTATAATTTTTAAATTTTATTACAAAAATGTATTCGTGAGCACATACGTAGCAGGATATCACAGCAACAAAGGGCACAAATGGAAACAAAGTGTGTGTGTGTGTTTGTTTCTGGTGATAGTATATTCATGTAATTAAGTAAACAACTTTCTACACGCAGCCTACGGCCTACAGTCTACTCACACTATTGCTGTTTTCTAAAATTAGCATTAATCTACCATGATTTTTTGTACATTTTTAAATCTTTTTCAATAAACAACAAACTATGTAATATTCGTGTAGTAGCAACAACAAACACTGAAAATGATTTAATTATTCTACAATATTTTTAGATTCTAATTGCGCTCTTAAACTTGTGAACATTTGTGGTTATCATCTACAGGAATCTTCATAGCAGATTCCAGACCACTACTTTTCAAGTGGGTGCCCATGTACGAAACGGTATAATACTTGAAAATGGGTTAAATACCATTAAATACGTTTAAACTTCAATTTAGAACTATAGTAAACTGACATACTTATAGGCATATGTAAATACACACCATAGCACATATAGGCGTGAATTCCTCACAAAACCAACCGTAAAATATTAAGCGACTTTCGAGCCACGAATTAGGACAACATCTTGTGTTCATTTAAAAGTTATGAGGAGTGACGCAACATTCGAAGCAAAGAAATCAATAAAATTCAACGTTGAGAGCCTCTCCATTGTGTTGAACCCTCCGACTTTAACTCCAATATTTGGAATAGATCGCACAACAAGCGAGATTTCGAGGGCATTGCGGTTGTTCGCTCGAGCTACGCACTGAGCCCACCGATTCTTGCTTCGTCCCAAAAGGCTCACACCCGGATGCGCCGCAATAAGAATCAACTTTTTGTAATCTTCCATCTGCTCCGGGATCTTGAACGCGTTTTCGTACATCACATTGTACAGTACAATGCAACAAAGCCCAGCGTAAACATCAAACAGGGCAACAAATGGATCCACGTGAACAAACTGGATGAAAAAGAATGTTCCTCCGATGCTAAGAGCGAAGCAGCTCAACTTCCAGTAGAAAATGAGGTCTGCGTTGCTTCGGTTGAAAAGCTGAATGAGGATCTGTAGATGACGACAGTGGCGAATCGCATTTTGGATGTCTTCTGTTTTAGTAAACCCCGTCCTCCTAAATCAAACATATGTCAAACAGATTATTGAAAAAACATGTTGCGTCCTGTTTCAAAAAAACTGGCTACACAATTAGGATCGACGTACATTGAAGTTGTAATTGATTGAATTCCGGAAGACAACTCCTCGTGTAGGTGTTCAAAAAACAATAATTGAAGATTAATTCCGAAATAGAGGCAGCCCATACCAAAGACGCAAATGGAATATTCAAGTGCAAACAAAATGACAAAGTTCGGTAGTGTCTTGTGGTCGTCGCTCAAAAGTTGAAAAAGAAGCTGAGGTCTTGTTGGGTCTGCGAAAGCAACAACTTCTCCAAATGTAAGCACTACCAAGAGCACAACCGGGAAAACAATAATTATGATTTTTTGCATTGACCATTTTGATTGTGTTTTTGAGTTTCGCGCTTTGTTTTGCATTTTGCTTGAGAGCTCATTCCGGACAATTGATAGAACTCCAGCCCATTTCTTACAGTTGAAGGCAAAAAGCCCCATCATCGGAAATGCAAGCATGCACATAACGTGGATTGAAAAATGGTTGAAGTTGAAAGTTCCGTAAGTAGCTGTGTTGTGGATGAGTGTCCAGAATGTAAACGCCAGGTGTAACACGAAGACCCACAGAATAAGGAAATAACAATTCCAAATAATTTTTTTCAATGAGGATGATGTTTTCTGTATTTCTTCAGTTTTGGGATTAAAATCAAAAGGGATGATGCAGAGTTTTGACAGGAATTTGAATGCAATCCAATTCGCGTAGTTTTCACGTTCAGACAACATTTTGGTTTTGTGTTTTTGAGCTGAAAATAAAATAAAATAAATAAATGGTTTAAATATAGGGACTGTTGATGGTCGTGGTCGCTCTGCAAATGTGGAACTGACAGGAGTGAAGGAGCGGGACACATATAGAAGGTAGATAGATGGTTGTAGGACATATGACCACCGGACATTTTCCCTTCAGTGCAGTTACAGTTTTATAATTCCAACTTTTGCCATGAAATAATAATTGTGATATAAAGTCCTTATTCATTAAATATCGGTTCAAAGTGTATGGGAAACCTCGTGACATGCCATAAACCTTTAACCTTGATCAGTGCAGATGCTTTCAACAATACAATTCACTGCAAACCATCTTGTGAGGATTTAAAAAGTGATGGGAAACTACACAAAACCACGGAAAGTGTATTGTGTCTTTTGTTAAGTAAGAAGCATAGCTAAAGCAGTCGTCAAGCTTAATTCTAAATTATTGGGTGAGGGTAGCAACATCCAATTGTGTACACCATATAGTTACTTTTAAACCTAAGTGGGGCTTTGGTTCTTCACGGCAATTACATTTAATTTTTAATAAACTCGTTTACCGTGGAATAAAGTTTTTATTGTTCTTAAAGGGGTTAATAGTATTGAAGGGACGATCGTTAAACTTCCCAAAATAATGGAGTTGAAGCAAAAGTATAAGGTGGAGAAAT
>JAQFZE010002822.1:0-13746 GCA_034695245.1 Dicyrtomina saundersi | reverse complement strand
CCGTGCTACGAGCAGAATCCGTTTGCCACGTGCAAAATCTTAGGGGCCCACGAGGACCAAGATACCCTACGTGGGAAGTTATATTTTGTCGCTACGAGCGAAGTTTGAGGCAACGATATTTCGACCTTTTGTGACCCTACGTAGGAAATTATATTGTCGCTACGAGCGAAGTTCAGGCAACGATATTTCGACCTATTTGTGACCCTACGAGGGAATTATATTTGTCGCTACGAGCGAATCTGTCAGGGAACACACGGTGACCCATATCTGTCCGGCTCTCATATTCAACCCACGAGGTAAGAAAATACATTTGTGAATTTATCTGATCGTACGACGACAGACGGGAAACGACCCAGAAAAGATTATTATCATTTCCAAAGTAAACGCTACTTTCATTTTCGGTCACGGACCAATTTTCATTTTGCGTTACGGACGCCGTAAAGTATTATTCAAAGTATAATAAATACAGGGCAGAATAAGACCCTTCAAAGTAACCTACATTATATAGTTTCGTTTGTGATTGCATCTTGGTCGCCGAGTTGATATTCGCATTCTAAATATATAATTATATTTAAGTAGTTATATCTAGTTATATATATATTTTATAATATAGATAATAGTGGGAAAACGCATCAGCCCTCCCCACCCAAGGTTTCATATTTGCCAAGCAGAGTGCTCATCATTTGTGTCTCATAATTCCCTCCATATAGTCGTGCATATAATCTATCACGCCGGGCCGGTCCTGAAATACTAGAAAACCCCCAGGTACCGTATTCAGTCGCCCGTCTCCTGATTCGGATTAAGACGACCGCGGTAAAATCCTTATCAAAAAGGTGCGGGGTAGTAATTAAACTACCCCCCAATATTTTAGAAATAATTAAAATTAAAATTAAATTAGGTTAGGGACAAGTCTCATTAGAATTGGGCCCATAAAACCCAAGCTAGCTTTATAAAGCATAGGCGACCACGTGTCGGGTGAAATATTCACCGCTGCAGTGACGCCGTTTGGTATTACTTGTGGCTACAGTTAATACTGGTGGAGCCAAAAGTGAAAGGCAATAGAAGCAGCGCCACGGCCTGTTCTCCACATCCCACGAGGAAATTTGTATTCGTTTGCATGCAAACTGGAAAAGTGAAAGGCATATTGTGGAACTGACGCGACGAGCTAAGCCATATATGACCATTAAGAAAATTCGCCGTCACAGACGGGAATTTAGGGAAGCAACCCACAGCCGTAGACAAGACAGAGACAGAATTTGGAGGGAAACGCTCCCCTATCATAAAGCATTATAGGCAATTGCCCAGTACACAGTGCTGAGGACTTGACCAGGACGGACGTAAGAAAAAGGAGCGGACGAGACTCGGAGTGCCTACTGGACCTGACCGTGCCGACATCCATAAAATTAGAAGTCAAAATATTGCTGAATATTTTCAGAGCTCAGTCAAAAACTTCATAAAAGTGCCCAAAAATTAAAGTCGTTATTACGAACATTTGAGGTTAAAGCCGAATTTCACGAAATTCTGAACTGACAGAAAAATCATTAAAATTCTGGTCGATTTTACGAAGAAAATCTTGGTGCAGAAAATACAAAGAGGTACGTAAAATAAATAGCAAAGCATTTGGTATGGTATGTATGTAAGATTTGCCATTTGATTGAATAGGTAGCCATTTTTGTTGTAATGCTGAAGGTGCCTACTCATAAATAACTACATACACGGATACGATCCTTTATACAGATAGATTTGACAAAGTTAACAGATTTTATTATTCAAATCATTTTTCTTGTGACCTTAGGTAGGACACGGAATAGAAATTATTATTATAATTTGTTAGAATTCTCCAGTTAGCAAATTTTCGAAAAATACAGATTTTCCAGTTCATATTATAGAGGCACGGTTGATGGCAACCGACAACTGATTTTCCGAAGTCATTAGCTCATTTTCAGTCCATTTACGAGTGGACTCCGCAGTTGTCAATATCGGCAATTGAATGTAGAAATCTACAAATAAAAATAAAAGTGAATTTGTGAAAATTTAGCAACATAAAATCATATTTTCGACGTTATAACTTAGTGGCCCATAAGGTCAGTATACGACATACCACGCGGTAATCGTATCTCTGGTTAATGACCTTACATTAGCCAGCTTGAAATTCATTTCAGGATTTCAAAAATATAAATTCATAAAAGTGTGAGTTACCATTCAATTTTGTCATTTATAGTGCGAAATCCGCAATCATCTTTTACGGTAGGGAAGGTACTCCTGTCCTGAGTGGCATCGCCAAAAGTAACCTTCAAATTTGTGAAATAATATTTCAGTTTGAGTTAGCAAAATCATAAAGTGATTTTCTGAAGACCTGGGGGACTTCAGAAAACTCACTCATCTTCGTTTAGTAAGTGCTTATAACGGTAAGCCGCCAAGTCATAAGTTTCATATTGCATTTCATTCCAGTTGCCATAAAAATAAATCATTTTGTGTAAAATCATTCATTGTGATAATTTTGTGTATTTTGAAGTCTACAGAATATATTGTGTAAGTTAAATTAATGCTATTTTGTGTATTTTAGCATATAGCATAGTATAGGTAAAACATACCGTCAGAAAACGGCTTCTGAGTTGGTAGTTACTAATAGGCATAGGCCATAATACGAGACACGAATCTCGACTTGTTGAAAGTAAGTAAATCTTGCAGGGAACTCACCCCTGACTTGTTGTGTAGGTAATATTATAGCGAGGAATAGTTACCTTGACTGTTTGGTAGAAGTTTTACGAAAATTTCCCATCGCGTTTCGAAAAGCTCGAACATTTCTGGAAATTACAAGTTTGAGCATTTATTAGTACGCGGAATCTGTACCCCGATTTGTGAACTTAAATAAAATCAACCAAGCAAGGTATGAATCTTACTGTTGAATAACTAAGAGTTTCAAAATAGTTTATGTTAGATTTCGAAACGCTCGAAATTCAGAATTTTGTGTTTGTTTTTAATACGGGGAATCGACACCCCGATCTATTGAGTAATTGTACGATTTATTGCAAACTTCAAATAGGAGCCAGGAAGACTCCTTTACAATTGACATTCATTTTGTGTGCCTATATTTCAGTTCCATTTCAAAACACTCGAAATTATTTTGTTAGAGTTTGTTTCCTTTAAAATACGGGGAATTGATCACCCCGATTTATTGTGTACTATCTCGCGAGGAATTAGTAAACCTCGACTTCTTTTGACAGTCTCTTAAATTAGTGCCAGATACGTAGTCTGACTTATTCTTCGACTTTTCAAAATTGTGTACTGCAGGGAATCGTAACCCTGACTTTACTGTGCGTTCAAAATTCATTTGCAGGGAATTATAACCCCGACTTTTTCAAAGTGATGAATCAAAAATCTTGCAGGGAATTTCGTAACCCCGAATTACGTAGTCATCAATAAACCATTGCTGGGAATTTATACCCAGGCTGTGTTTGTACTTTAAAATACTGCTGGGAATTTTCCACCCAGACTTTGCCGGTACTATAATTGTTATTGCAGGGGATGAGAACCCTGACTTTAATTTTATAAATCATTCAGTTTTGGGGATTTTACTTTTATAAAGGGTGTGTTGAGTGAGTTATACAAAATTAACTCACTCATTGTGCTGAAACTCGAAATTGTCAGTTGACAATTTATTATTGTGAAATTTTGTGTTTCTTTCCATTCGGCATCCGGCATTTCAGATTGCATTCGTCATACGGTGTAGGTGATCGACGTAGGTACATACAAACAGCCCTACAAATTAATCACAACGTAAAACATAGCAATTGAAATACAGGTTTTGAGTTGCCACATTAATCATAAAGAACTAAAAGTCGAAACCTACGATTTTGAGTCAAAAATAAGTGGCAGTAAACAATAATCAGAATTATTATCTTTATTTTAGATCACTTACTAGTGACTCATCGAAGACGCAACAGAGAGTTGGATTTTACGAAATCAAAAAACGCGGATAAACCCTGAAAAATCAGGTTCATCAACAGATAGTAGCTCCAATTTCGAAAAGCTTTGGACTAAGGAATCCTACGTGGAATCCTTCAGTATAGGAATACCTACATAAAATTGTAAGTATCAAACAAAGAGGGCATTAAAAACTGAAATACAATTAACAAAATTATATTTGATGGATTACGAATCCATATTGGTGTAATTGGTTCACAATTATTATTGTGCACATAATTGTGTTGTGGCCCATATTGATAAAAACCCTGTGGCATTGTTGTAATTTATTCACAAATTAATACATATGTATTCCCTTATACAACATATGAGAGTGTTGTAATTTTGGGGGCCTGTTATAATCTGTGCACAATTGACATTTTGGGGCATTTTATAAGAACAACGTACAGAAATAGAAAAAAACGTTATCAATATTTATAAAATTGTAGAATCCTTACGAGGACGAGATACGGGCCCACGGGACGTACTTGAAAGTTAATCGGACTCAGAAATCAGGATAATTCCGGGAAGCAGATAATACGGATTGGATTCTTCTACTTCCGTCAACTAGATAAACCGGAAATTACAGCAAAATTCCTACCGTTCCATAGTTAGACTCTCTGTAAGTCAAAATAAGAGAAAAACATTTAATATAATTTTATTGATTCACTTATGGAGTGAAATTTCAGTTCAAAGTTTGATAAAAATATTGGTGCACAAAAATCACTGTTATATATATACACTGTTGAATTCTGTGTGTATGTATTGTTGAGTATCGGTGATTAAAGTTAAAATACTCACTTTGTAGTGGTCTCACGGGGACACTGAGGAAAAGTCAAAAGTATTGACCGCCGTACACGGACTCCAGGATACAAGTAAAATCCGAATTCAAGGAATACTTCAGATTCTCCTGTCAGGGGAAGTGGAGTTTCGTCTGGGAAACGAATACTTATCGTTTTTATCACTGCACTTTATTAAGTAAGTATAAACCTATTGGTACTTGACGAAAAAAAAAATTGATCGTCGAATTTAGTAAAATAAATTCGAACCACGAATTAGGGGTAAATCGAATTAGGAAAAAAGATTTTGTCGTGTTTATCACGAACGTTAAAGTAGGGAGTAGGTATATACGTAGTCATATATATAGGTACTTACGTAGTACATAAATAGTATTAAGCACATCCATACGGTGGGTGCAGAGAAGTTAGCGTCGTATATTTACTATTATTATAACACAGTACATAGTAATATTAAGTATCTACATACTTTCATGGTAAATACTAGGTTCACATTCAGATCCAAGTAGATGCTGAGATTATTGTTGTGATTTAGATACCGTTGTATTCTGATAATACAAAGCATAGGGAGTAATAGTAAATAATAATTACCTGTAATACAAGAAAATATACTACGAATTAAATTCATTTTTAAAGTCAAGTAAATCCCATTAAAATTGAAATCTTTTCTTTTGTTTCAAAATACGATTCATTAATATTTTCACAGTTAATTTTCAGAACTCAATCATTTACAGTAGATTTAAAAATAATTTAGCGGATTTAACATAAATAGTCCTACGAGGATTTAGTAAAAATAGATAGATAAGTAGGTACAAAATAAGAGAGTTATCTTGGAAATAAAACGAAAATTATAAATTTTCTGGAAAAGGTGTAAATGATTATTGTAGTCAGCTTAGCAAAGACTGACCTTGTACTTATATTCTTGACATTTATTTTATTGTTAGCATACTACATTTGGAGAAAATTATTGATTTATAGGATACAACTCCAACATTGAATGTTTATAGGGTTCTATTTAAGTCCTTATAATTGGATAGCGATAATAGCTATCATAGTAATTTATTTAATAGCGAAAATAAAAATAACGTTAGAACGCAACCGGAGAAATAATCATTGGCGATACGATTGGCAATTAACCGATTCTTCGAATTTATTCTAGATATATCAAGATACGGTCTTGACTTGACTTACTAGTCAGAAGGAAATTTTATTAATTGACGCTCACAATATTTTGTGAAGACCTGAAGATTAGTTGCTGACTCATTACTTATTTAAACAAATTGACACTCAGGTACGTATTTACGAATACGGGTCTACAAATTAATTGCTTGTGCTTATTAGCTTGCTTTTAATATATCAAAATTCGGTTGGCTGTTGCGCGAACATATGTACTCTCGTCCTTCTTCACACAGCATAGGCATATCATTCACCCACCACCAGTATTTATAAAAATCCATAATAAATAAGTAATTACGTTCAACTTTCTTCAAATAAATAAAAGTCTACAATTCAATAAAACATATAAGGATAAATTAATTAATTATTGTGTAAATTTACAAGTTGTTTTTCGAAGGTCAAAATTTTAAGGCCTGATCAACTTGAAAGTGTTGATCAGACTTAAATAAATTGAGGCATAAACAGATCTGGGTCTCTAACGTAGACACAGATCAGGTTCACGTACGTTAAAGTCGACGTGGGCATTGTCTCAACATCAAAATAAAATAAGTCTGGTAGTTAAGTACGACACATCTAGGTATTCCTACGAAAATATTTAAATACATAGTCAAAATAACTCAACTCTTACGGAGAGACTTTGAAGTTAGGCATCCATCTTAATTATTCCCACGAGGAAGACACCACGAGGTGATTTAGGAATTCATTGACCAGTTACTACTGGGGTCCATAAATAATCAAGTTTAAATACAGTATTCATATTTGAATAAAGTCATACATAGGTAATCGAACGTCACTTACTAGTGAAACAAAGGAACTTTGTACCATTCAACATTCCCATCCTACGGAAAACGAAATAATTGTCACTTATTAGTGAAACAAAAGCCAAATCGATATAAATAAAATAATTACGAAAATCTATAGATACTTGAATTCGCAATAGTTGTTCTGACATCACGAATACATTTAAAACGAAAACCACTGAATTAACTACGAGTTAATCAAAATCAAGAAAAATCAGGAAATTCTATTGAATTTCCACCTTCGTTTTCAAACTGGAAAAACAAGGCAAAGACGATAAGATCGATTCTCAGCCACAACTTAAGGGACAAGAAGAAACAGTAAAAGTTACTGTCATAGATAAAGTAAAAGAGGAATTAAATATTTCTGACTCTTTCGATTTCGGGGACGACCCCACATTAGAATTACCTACCAGTTCAACATTTAGTTTTGTAGGTTTAGAAAAGGAATCACAGAACTCCAAATCTGAGACTTCTTGGAACGACGAATTAATAGAGTTCGAAAAAGAAGATTTAGAATATAAAGCGAAATATTGTGCTGTACGCCTTTGGGAACCGCCAGTAGACAGAGCCTTCTTAGAACTACATTATCCATATATTGAATTAATCAACAAACGAACGATGACAGTAACTAGAGAAGAGCTCCAGGCTATACTGAAGACATTACTCGCAAAGAACAAGGGTTTAGACCCAGCTCAACAATTAGTAATATCCGAATCTAAACTTATAGATGGGATACCAACCTACAGTGGTGAGAAAGAAGCAAAAGGATGGGTAGATCTTTTTAAAATAGAAGTAGCACGACGAAAACTTCTCACTACTGACAAGGTTTATGCAGCCTTAGATAAAGCACTAACTGGGACAGCTAAATCATGGTGGCAGATTGGAAAGCCCAGCTTTATAGCACAGTATAGTAATATTACAGATACAACTGCGAGAGGGGTTGCAAAAAATGCCACAGTGGCACAAATTTATCAAGCTCTTGAAATGAAGTTCGACAGAGCTTATATAAGCAGTAAGGCTGCATCCAAATTAAGTTCAACCGTTTTCAATCCAAAGTTGAGTGGAAATGAATATGTTAATCGGAGGTTACAATGTGTAACACAAATCGATCCAAACATGGATGAGGAAGGAAAAATCGTAAAACTTATAGCTGGACTTCCAAAGGAAATGAAATTACAGATGATGTCATGTACTGACATTGACAATTTCACAAAAGTCTTGAATCAACATATTGAAGAAAATACAGCTGCACTATTACAAAGTCAAACACAGGATGTATTTGATGGGATTCAGAAAAAGCCCATATACATTAGAGGCTTAAATGGTGGCAATCCACAAAACTCTAATCGAAATGGGAATCAACCCAATGGAGGCCAATATAGAAATGGAGCTGATCCAGCGCAATATAATCCTACTATTAAGAAAAATAGCGTAGCCAAGGATGGACAACCTACATGTTACGAATGTGGGAAAACAGGACATTTTGTCATTGATTGTTGGCAAGCAATGGTACGACAGGGCATACCTTTACCCGCACAAGCTGCTGGGTGGGCAAAAATGAATAATGCCCCAATTCCACGAACCAACTACAATAACAATAGGGGTAAAGGAAATAATAGATATAATGGAAATAATAATAGAGGATACCGCAACAATAATAATAGAAGTAATAATTATAATCAGGGAGGCAATGGTGGTTATTACAACCAACCCCCGAATTATAATCAAAATTACAATCAATCCGACTACAATCAAAACTACAATGCCACTGTTCAACAAATGAGATCATTTCACATAAATGATCGAGATTACAATTATGATCCAGCAAGGGATATGGGAATGAGAAATAATTATCCAGCATTACCCATGAGCAATGACACATATCCTCAAAATAATCAAACGTACGGTACATACAATAATCCGAATCCACAAACATTAGAACAGGTACATCAGCAGTTATCACAAAATAATCCGAAAATGCGTATGTTTAGAGTAAGAAATAGAAATACACCGGAAACAGAAGATTTGCCTGTTCCGGGGACTTCAGGTAGTCAAAAGAAAGAATCACCTACTCCGTCCTTACCCTCTAGTAAGAATGAAAATAAGGAATTATCTAGGTTAATGGCAGCTTACGAGCTGAGTCAAGACGAACAGTCATTAGAATTAAATAAAGCAAACAAGCTTCAAGAACCTGAACATCACATACCTTTATTAATTAGAAAAGAGAATAAACCACTGAAAGAGGTGAAAAGACAGTTCCCATTTAGAAATTATTTTGGTATGCCAGTGAAGTTTTATGTTCTCACTGACAAAGGATCCACAGTTAGTATGATTAGTCCACGTATCATTAAATTATTAGGATACGAACCACTGATCAACCCATGTCAGCAGATCGAAGCTGATACTTTGGTATCTCAAGGAGGACCCATCACAGCAAACAAAAAGGTAACAATAAGTATCTATGTAAATGAACTACATCGATGGATAAATTGGACATTTTACGTCATAGACGGAATGATAGAAGATATTGTATTTGGAATGGACTTATTAGTTGCATTCAACGTAACTGTTAATTGTAAATCAGGTGTGATTGCATTCTCTACTGAGAATAGCCTTGATCTAAACTTTATTTATACATCTGATGATTCAGAAGAAAATAAACCAGATAAACGAGCTGAAACATTAGTGACACATTCATCTCAAACACCAATTATGACTTCATTACCAATAAAGAAAAGGCAGAAGCCTACTGGCTCTGACACTTAGGGTACAATACAATGCGAACAGTCTACAGACATGGTTGACCAAAGAAGTATTTTTGTAATCAACGACATTCATTTAGAAAGCAAAGAAGAACAAGCAGTAAACATTGTTACTGACGATCAAAATTATACAGGATACATTGTTAGTGAGTTAAATTTAAAATTATTAGAAAATTTAGGAATAATGATTTTCCCTGAACAGATTCAGATTACTCAGAGCACCGGATTATTGACATTGTTTAATAAGGGTGACACACCCATGGGATTACAAGCTCATAGTCGCATAGGAACTTATCATTTTATAGCACCAGCCATAGAACAGAAATTAGTAGCAATGCAATCCCAAGGGATTGAAAGACATAATTAGAATAATAAGGAACTTCTAAAGGCTAATATAATACGACAATACAACGATTACAAAGGAAGCAACCCGCATATCAATTATGATATGACTCATGTATATCCACAAATCAAACTCAGTACAGATGAAGCAAAATTCGAAAATAGTAATGAGTACCCAATTGACACGCCTATTGATACGTTCGATAGAGACAATGGTTTAGAAATAATGCGACGACAAAGACAGCAAGTGGAGGATGCACAACAATTGAATGAAATCATTTCTTGTCGATACCCTAAAAACATAGGGGATCTTATGCAGTTTATTGGTTTAATTAATAATCTTGATCATACGGTCCAGGGACATTCTCAGATAATGGAACCACTGTATCAGCTTTTACGTAAAGCGCCACCATTCAATTTCACTCCACGTTGTCATGCTGCTTTAAATGAAATAAAGCATCGAATTTTGACTGAACCTATTGCTACTGCAACGATAATCACTGACCAAACCATACAATTAGAATTATGGTATAGCGACCATAATGACCAGGTTACAGCGGTGCTACTACAAAATAATTGTGGTACTCGGAGACTACTGTCTCGCTATTCATATGTTCTCACGCGGATCAATGAAATCTTCTCAACGTTGGATAGACATTGCATAGCAATCATCCAAGCATTACGGAATTTCCGTAACTTCACGACGGGTCGTATGATACATGTGTATACGGCCTACGCACTGTTGTTAACCTTACTGCGAATCATTGACTTACCTCCACGTTTGGTAAGGTGGAATTTGAAACTTCGGGAATATAACATGAAGATAGTCCTGACTGCCGGTTTACATGACCAAATACAAACCTTATTACAGTCCATACAGAGAAACGACCCTGACCGGAAGATCAATTTTCATGCTAGAATAATGAAAATAACAGAAAGAAATCGAAAGTAAATTGATTTTGTTCAACGTTGTGCCCTTCTGAAAGCTAAATTAACTAATATTTTGCAACTCCAACAGGAGGATGAACACGTAGACAGAATAATGCAGAGATTACGCTCTGATGATAGTCAAAATGTAGCAGGCAGTAGCCGCACCAGTCGTCGTTACCGACTAAGGGATAATCAGGTATTAGAAAAACTAAATAATGAGTTCCTTGGTACTCCATACGTGATAGTCATTCCTAAACAGATGGCTGTCAACATGGTGCATTATATGCATCAAAAGATTCATTACGGAATAGAAAAACTATTTGTTATTCTGCGGGAAGATTATTACTTCCTGAATATGAGGGAATTAATTAACAGTATTATACAGGAATGCAAAATTTGCCAAAATAAACAATACGGCAAACAATTACAAAATTGTTTCGGGTGTACACCACCTTCATATTTTCATTACACTCGAGTATCAGCGACGGATAGATATAGTAAATTTCCACCCATACAAAACACATATAATACCTTTTATGCACTGGAACCGTTTACATCATCCGACGACTCACAGTCGCCTGATGATGCGGGTCCTACTTCTCAAGGGGGAGAAGGGGATGGTGAGTTAGCAGAAATAAATATAGTTAATAATAATCGACCAACGATGTCGGCCGTCGAACGGCAAGTGGAAATTACCACTCAGAAATCTGAAACACAAGCATTCCTGAAACCGCCAGAGCTCCCCATGACCGAGACGGCTCCTCAGGGAGACGGCCCAATCATGGGAAGGTCAGCACAACAATATGATCCGTTAAATTTAAGTGACCAGGAGAATGCACACAACTCCATGGCCAGTCTCCAAACCGAAATAGATAAATTAAAATCATGCTTATCCGCTTTGCTTGCGCCAAAGACAAATAGGGATTAACAATTTAAGTATAAGTTATGAAATTTAAATCATAATATAAATTACACGATGGACGGAGAGAACAAGGGCGCGAAAGAGGGAGATGGAATCCCGGAATGTAAAATTTGTATTAATGTCAGCCTACCAGGAAAATTTCATTTCATAGATGGTTGTCCTGTATTGTTAGCAAGACAACGATCTAATATGTTGTATGTACCTGGATGGGTCTGCCCGTATTGTAGAAGGAGACATTTCGTAGTTAGGTGTGAGAAACTCCGAAAATTGACGGATAAGAATATGTGGCCATGGACAGATAACTAGTCCGCCCAGACCACACAGAGAAAATTTTATTTACAACTGGCAATACAATACTCTGTGCGCATATCTGTTACTACAGATTAAGGTTATAAAAAGTTATAGTGTAAAAACTAGTTAGAAAATTTATTTAAAATTATGAACTAAAATTTCCGTCATAAAATTATAATTACGAACCACTGTATTACTGTTATGTGAAAAGTCATTTTACTGATGACTTTACAAAGAGATAAAAGACTACGTATATAATTGATCTCCATTAAAATTGACTGCATAAGATATTTCTTATGGGCTGTAACAAAAGTTAGTATGTAAAATGATCTGAGGGATACGTCCCAAGCTACGAGCCATAAATTTTGATATTATTAAAGTATTCTTTTATGCACAAGACGTCACGGGTAAATAAAATGTTGATTATCAGTGAATTTGTATTTTGTATTTTTTATTTTTTTATTTTTGTCTTTTGCCATTTCCATTTCAACATTTATAGATTTAAGAATGGCTTCTCTACGTGAGACTGACGAGACAGGATTAGTTACGAAATCGTCTTTATTAAAAAACCCTGTTCCTATGGCCATTAATGACGACCCGTATATTTGTGATCCCGACGACATTCTATACGTAGAATTTCCAAAATTACATATCAGTCCAGCGGAAACTAATCCGACAGAGAGTCTAAGTCCTTCAGACGAAACTCCAGCAGAAAAATCTACGCCAGAACATTCTCCGCCTGAGAAAGTGACTCAGGACAATCCAGACAAAAATATTTCGATCAATGTAGCTGCTCGAGATATTTCCGACTTCACGCTACACATCAATAAGAATTGCGTGGATCAGAGTCCACAGAAAGTTCAGGAACCACGACGGGTAACAAAGCGCACCCGTAATAAAGTCTTCACTAAAAATAAGCGCGCCAAAATTTCTGCTTTACCCGCACCAATTTTACCTGACTTAATCGCTGGGACATCTCACGGGAGTCCTCAGAAAATTTTACCTTTAATTTCATTTTCCTCGGATAATTCCGATTCTTCTGTGTAGTTTAAAAAGTAGATTATATATTCGGATTTTGTCGACAAAATTTTATAATTTTTGATACCATAATAAGTAGTTTAAGAGAAATATTAGCGTGATCTCAAACTTATGACAAAATGATATTTATTAATATGACACGTGATAATCGCGACAGGCAAAATGATAGACGCCGTCGACATAAAGTTAGTTTTTGTTTTGATAAAAATAGTGATATAAATTGACTATGAAAATATTTATTCTACTAGATAAATATACCTGTAAATCGCGGGATATTTCCCGGCAGACTGATTAGATCGAAAATGTAACTTTCAGTCCCGTAAAAATTGCCAAATGAAACATAATAAAAGCCATACAGAAAAAATTAATTATGCAATGTGTGTTCGTGTTCTTTTTCCGCATTAGATTTCTTTCAGGTCTATTTATTGCATCGTTGCACCGCATTAAAGGATATGGAGAAAAAGGATGTTGGATTTGGGACGTTCATACTAATGGCAGTTACTTTCCTATGGTGAGATGTTGGATTTTACGGATGACTAGAAAAGATTCGGTCCAGAAGTAAAAGAATCAAGAAAAATGAAACTCCTAAAAAGAGGGGGAAGAATGTTATTGATGCGGACATCAATATTCTTGGTCCAGAAGTTTTGAGAGAAGAAAATCGAAGCTTCAAACAAAATATAAAATTGTACATTTATGGAAATATAAAATATTATATTATGTTT
>JAQFZE010002821.1:0-13747 GCA_034695245.1 Dicyrtomina saundersi | reverse complement strand
AGGGTCTTGGTGAAAAATAGAGTGAGGATGGAGGAAAATGGATAGCGATTATCTTAGTCCTTGTATAAATCATATTGTGTAGACTCTAGACTAATCTTAAGATTAGTATATG
Organism: Dicyrtomina saundersi; assembly: GCA_034695245.1. Lineage (NCBI taxonomy): Eukaryota > Metazoa > Arthropoda > Collembola > Symphypleona > Dicyrtomidae > Dicyrtomina > Dicyrtomina saundersi. The sequence goes on along the minus strand of JAQFZE010002821.1, from coordinate 13,635 downwards.
TGTGCTTTCCCAGCTGTTATGGAACCACAAACAGAGAAATTTCATTTGTTTTTTTTCTTCTTCACTTTTGTGTTGTTCAAAGCTTAGTCACCATGGAGTGTGGTTTGAAGTGCCGTCGCGGAAGGAAGTTCTCGCGAGCTCTCCCGCAACAGATATTTCTAGTTCATAAATTAGGGTAAGCAAACAGATGCTTTCAGAGAATCCCGTTTATAAACGTATACACAGCTCCATTTGTGTACTTATCCCTTCCCTGTGTGTGTGACTTTGGAATTAGCTTTGGCTTTGATGGAATCAGTATAATGTAGTGGAGGTCTAGGAAAAAAAATTATAGTAGTGTAGTACATGCTATTACGCTAAGCAGAGATGTGAAAGTGGAAAAATGTTGCCTCTAAATAACAAGGCGGCTGTCCCCATAAAATGTACGATAGTTAGTGTGTGCAAAAACGATTTCAAGTCCGGTTCCTGTTACAATGCACAGAAAACTTTTTGTTGTTGTTGTTGTTGTTGGAAATCTTGATTTTTTTTCCTCTATCGTATTCAATCCAATGCTTTGTAAGGATGATTTTCATTATGTATTTATATATATATATAGGCTCAGCTCAGACACCAATAACACATCGTTCATACCCACACTGTATGCTATAGGCTATGAATGGAGAGACTCAATATATATTATGTATTGCAAATAAAAACCACGTCCTGACTAAAGTCTCAGCTGCAACTCTTGTCTAAGAAATCCCAACCATTTTATTATTTGTCTACCCTTTTTCTCTTGTCAATGCGCATACCATTGGATCGGACTGATCTGACACACGAGCGTCCATCCAATTGTCTGTTCATTTTGAAAAGTTTCATAAAGATTTTTTAGCTTATATAGAAAGAATCTGGTCGATAGACTGGATTCATTACAATTGAAGGGTGTCAGGAATGCATGGTATCATTTTTTTTATTTTTTACTATTTCCAGATTTGTTTAATATAATCTGTCACAATTACTATACACATAGTGAATTGTTTAGAAATGTCTCAACAAAGCCAAAACATATTTATGGATAAAATCAAATAAATGGAGGGCATAAATTCAGAGAGAACTTGACACGTTGCTTCAGCTCACTACTGAGGATTAGGCTTAAGAGTAGAGGCTTCAAAAATCATGTGCAAAAGTTATTAGCGTCCACATAAAAATTGACCCAAGTTTCGCGATAAAGATGGGGATAGATATTTTAAGACTCACAAAAAGGGGCAAGTGGTACGGATGTATTAGTGTCTGAGTGAGCGGAGAGCAACATTTGCGCTTAACACAGAGACCTTATCCTATATCCTATGTTCTCCTCTGCTATGTGGTGGGTTAGTTCTGCATTGTGGGTGTGCGTAGGATACACGCATTTGCAATTTCTATGGCTGTGTGAGGCTGTCATTGTCGTCAGTTAAGGAAATATAATTTGATTTCCAACAAATGTCTGCTATATTTTGGTGTTATGTTAGAAAAAATTGTTTGTAAACTTATAAAATGCCTACAGCTGCTTTCCCCAGTTTTTTTTCTCTCTCTCATCTCTCTGACTGTTTTCTCTTCGTCTTGTCCAGGCCTTGCCAGTTGTCACATATTTCCTGGAAGACGAATATATGTACTGATGGATTGTGTATCGTGCCCGTACCCATACGTCCTACGTCCTCTACGTCTTACTTACATAGACTTGCACTTACGCTCAAGCTGGCCGGATAAGAAAGAGGACGTCAAATGTCATGTCAAATAAATGGTGGATGGAGGATGAAACGAGCAGATTTTAGTGAAGCCCTGTAGCAATCTGTGGGGTTTTCAAGTTAACAGGAGAAGGCAATCTGGTGGTTTTCATACTTTGTCGCTGTCGATCTGGACGATGGTGAATGTGGTTTGACAACATGAAACAAGTTTTGAAATGGACGTCTAACGTCACTCTCACTCGTATAGTACAAGATTGTTAAAAAAAACAAATCTAATCTAAACAACACGATGACAAAATCATACACGTTATAAAACACATGATCAACCATATGCACTTTCCCCCTGGAGCAGAGACAAGAACAAGAAGAAAGAAGAAGAAGAAGACGCAAAATAGAGGAAGAGAGACAGGCAGTGAGAGGCCCGCGTTCAAATGGTCCATTATTAGATTGGAGTGCACAAGTACCAATCATCAATTTATTTGACGTGCTCCTCTCCACAACAAATCAAAATCCAAGTCCCATTCTTGTTTGTTTCCCCCCTCCCCCTTCCTGATTATCTCCTCTATGTAGCTGAGAGAGAGAGAGAGACAGAGCGATAGAGAAGTTTACGAGTGGACGATATACAGGCATTTAGCGTCTGTGCCAAAAATTATACGTTGAATTCAAAGTCGGAGACTTGAGAGAAGAGTAAATCAAACTGAACGACGACAACAACACAGATAAATGGCAAAGACACGAGATTTTTCGTGGCACACTTTTACACTCTATGTGGCTCACCACGCGCTTAAGGCCAACTTGGCGTTCACTTGGAAGCTGTGTACATGAAGAAGCTCTCCTCTAAAATGATGCTGAAATCTACACAAAAACCCCCACACAATTCCAATTCGTTCCGACAGCATCGCTGCACCGAGGACCGACACACGAGCTACATACCTAGTTCCAGTTCATACTCAATATGAAAAGAATCTTTTGCCCATATTGTTCCATTCACCACGCCTCATATACGGTCAGTCTCTGATTAACAGAATTTTATAGTTATGCAATTCATAGCAGGACTCTCGATCTGGACCTGCACACTGTATCCATGTCCCACATGTGAGATGTGAAAATAAAAATATTACTGACCTAATGATAATAATAATAACTCTTGTCGCTTGTCCCTATCCTTCCCAACGCAACCAACTGTTCCCTTAAATTTTGTGTTAGCACACTGGGCAATCTTTCACACTCCCAATTAGTAAATTGCTCCCTATAGTTTTAAATTACTTTATGTTATTGAGTGCCCCATCTACGACACAAGTAACTAAAAAAATCATAGTATGCATCGATACTCTTATTTATTCTCAGCTATTCCTCAGTCATGAAAGCACAAACCATAATAACTGCTTTAAAGCATCAAAAAATATATGCGACGGAAAAGTTTTATGGGGTTTTTGAAGATGAAGGAGTGGGATTGCGAGTAGTCTGATCGACTCAATATTTCCGTCCACCTCACACCAATGATCATGATATACTAATAGCAATCACCACCATTTCAATAACAATCCACAAGGATGACAATATCTAAATCAAAATCAAAATAATGTATAAAATATGTCGATTGAGAACCATTAAATCCTGAGTGTTGAAATGCTGTCTATTCTCATAGCATCTCCGCTTCGGTACGTAAACATTTATTGACATTAACCGTATCGTGCACAAAAAAGAGTGAAGAGAGAGAGAGAGTCCACTCCAATCCCAGTGACCGATGCTGAGCTGAGCGACGGACGGAAAACGAAGCTATAATCTACTCTAATCAAAACGTTTTTTTCACGGGGTGGGGGGAGGGAGGGTATTGGCAAAGGATAGGTTTGTCGTTGTACGTGCGTCTCCTAAGGGAGGAAGCGAGAGAAAGAGAGAGTGAGTGGAGAAAGATATAAACGAATAGCCAGAATATTTTCTACGGAACGGTATGCCATTTCTCCGTCTACTTTCCTACTAATGTTGAATGTCCATATTGTTTGAGATATAACTATATAGAGACCAGACGAGTAGAGTACGAGGACGCACTTTATGGGAAACTTGCACAAGCTAAAAAAGCTCAAGATGAACTATACGTATATTGTGCGAGGAATGCAATGAATGTGAATTACTATATAGATATGTGTCCTCATACCTGTACACAAGAGAGAAGGGTAAGTAAGATAGGTAGGTAGGTAGGTAGCTTGTGTTTGTACTTTTGTACCCTGAAATGTCCTTCCTCCCTTCCTCTGTTTATGGTCTGGTGTGGAAAAACTATGTGATGTGAGGCTAGGATGTGTTGATGGGAAAATATATTACTCTTAGTTTATCTAATGTACTTACATGGAGCCATTTAGAATGGAATAGGATAAGGAGCTCTGTCGTTTCATTTCCCCAAGAAAATCGAAATGAGGATGGACACAGGATGAAAAGGAGGTTGACAAAATATATCTGTAAATATTATGAGTTAGTTTTATTCTTCGGTTTGGACTTTTGGATTGAATGCAGAATTCAGGATATTTCCCCCGATGCATCATGCACAAGGATCTACTTTATTACTCGCCTCCGTCTTGGTCTCGGTCCACATTAACCCTTTTCCTATTCCACATCCAGAATCAGGACCAGGACCAGATTTTATGTTAACTCAGGAAAAAATACATGGATAAAAAATAAAAATAAATGTTTACATTTATATACATCTAAAACCGTAATCTGTATAATATGTTAAAGATGGGTCTCCGTCTCCGCGCTGTGTACGCTCTACATCTAAAAATCCTTTTCATCAGAACCTATGATCTGAACAAGTATTTACGTCTCATTTGTTTGTAGGAAGATAGTACATAGGAGCGAGATGGAGAGACATTTCCGAGTTTTTAGTCTCCGTAAGCGTAGGTAGGTAGGTAGGTAGGTAGAAAAGGTACATGGGTCACAAAGTGAGCACAGCTTTTTGGAGTTGAGACTTTTACATTGAGGACGACGACTCGGGAGTGGAGTCGCTTTCACCGTGTTCCTTCTCGTTTTCTCTGGAGTCATGAAAATATTCATAGAGAGTTTAACGAGGAAGGAGGCCAAGAAACTATATGGCTCACTCCAATTTCCAGTCATTCCTAGTTTTTCAGTTTTTAGTGCTACAAGCCATTTCCCATACTTTCCCCGTCTTCAGCCTCTCAGCCTCTCCTCTCTCCGCTCCACATCCCTTTTACTCACCTCCCAATTTATCTTTCGTGCAGTCGCTCCACGTAGTACGACTTACCTTTTTATGCTCACATGCTCGTATTCGTATTACTCCGTCCATTGTTTGACTGTGACTGTGACGAGGAGGGAGAGAGACACGACCGGTTCCCTCTCTATTCCTCTCTCTATTTTCCCCATTCAATCCCGCAATTTAACTCTCCGATTAACTTGCCGATTTTGTTCATAGATTAGTAGGATTTTCTTCCTTTCATGACATCCTCTTCGATTGCACATTCCTATCTTCACTTTATCATCACATTATGTTGTGGAGTGAGTGGGAGAGATGAAAGCATTGTGATGAAAGAGCTCGGCAGTTCTCGTAGCCAAAGGAAAATGCTAAAGATTGAAAGTGCACCTTCTGTGTATGACGGCTATCACTCCATCTTATCGTTAGTAATGTAGAATCTTTCAAGTTAAAATGTATGGATGACTGGAGCTAGTGGAGCTGGGAAAGATTTTGAGGAAATAAAATTCACTGGCGAATGAATAAATAAAAACAAAGTAGTTATGTAAAAAGGAGTCTTTTTTTTAAACTGCCTTTATTGCGGGTGGGCGGGGAGGAGAGATGTAACGGATCCAAAGACTGAGATGAGTTGAGATTTGAGTGCATAATCTCGTCTTGTCAATGTCAATTTTCCAAGTGACGCTGATATTGGCGGAAAATTGATTTTACCTCAGATTATCAACGTAAGGTCAAAGTAAGTCTGACAATTTTTTTATTCTTTTTTTCTTTGAGAATTTTTTAAAGCAAAATGAGTTTTGGTGTCTTCTCCCTACTTTTAACTTCAAATTATTAAATACAGATCTAAAAGTTATATACCTAAATGTTTTTATTAGTTGTTAAAATATATATCAAATACTAAATTATGTAGATAGTTGTTTTCTACCAATATACATAAATTAGCAGCTTTGTAAATACTAAACAAAATCAATCGTATACGGCGTACTATTTTGAAGCACTTGAAAAACAAAAAAATATGCGATTCTTTCAAATTTAATTTTTTTACTGTAATTTTTGGAAGTGCTTTTGGCAAAAAACTGTTTCAAACAATTTTTCGAAAACTCGAGAAGTTGCAGTTTAATTTTTGTGGTATTTTAAAAAACTGACATGTAAATAACTTTATTATTGTAACGGCTCCCGTGCAATTTAGTATATAATTTTAAGTCTTCGTATTCTCATTCAAACAGTTGTAAGTAGTTGTAGAGTAGAGGTAATCCGGTAATGGTCCATTCCATAGTAATCCGGAATCCGGAACAGGTATATGTATATAAACATTTGTATATGCTGTTATCGTTAAAATCCCAGTATTGATGCTGCACATGTCGTGTGAACAAAGTATAACTTCATTAGTACAGTATTATCTGCGTTCGTCTTATTCCGATTTAACTTACGCCAATTTAACTTGTGGACAGTTCAACTCATTTCAGTTTAACATGTAGAAAAATCAACTCATACTTTATTCAACACATAATTCGAACCCTTTTTATATTGCTAGCCTTTTACTTTCTTAAAAATTGTCAGAAGTGAGTTTAAAGTTTTAAGAAAACGTCATTTTTCTTATGCAATTTCTAAATCAAAAACCTGTCTATGGAGAAAAGCAATTTTTCCCCAAAAAACTGCCAAAGGCGATTTTACGTGTTATTTAAGTTTAAAATTGAGATACCAAACTTTTGGTACAGTTTTCTATCGTATAATCTGTATTAGTAAACAAACTGTCAAAACTACTTTTTTGATGACCCCGCAGAAAATGTCTTAAAAACATGGTCTATTAAAACATATTATTAATTCGTAGGACTTTGACAGTAAATATTTAGCCAGAATTTGCACTTTCCAATGGTAATTAATAGATTGTAATAAAAATAACAGCGCACACACCTAAATGGAACAATCAGGTTTCTTAAAGAGTTGAAACAGTGCCAGGTTGCAAGGATATACAACGTGAGGTAACTTTGCGTTCATAAACATTTTACCATTTTATTCCAAGTTATAGAATCATTTCTTTTTATATGGTATAGAAACATAGTTATAGTACGTATTTGAGTTTACAACTTCTTCCAGTAAAAAGTAATACGTCGTTAATATGACAAGTGAATGGATCTTCTTTTTATCGATGATAGGCTTTTATTGACCTTGTCACATATGTTGATAGATATCCACGTTTGTTGCGAGTAGCATTTCAATCATAGCACCGCGTGCGCCGTGCCGAAGTAGCGGACTGCGGATAGAATACTTTGCTCTGGAACGAGCTTGCGAAGTGAATGACAACATCTCTACAAAAGTAAAAAAGATAAACGAGACTAGTTGGATCCGGAACGAAAGCTCACACGGAAGCAAGCTTCCATAACAGCCAACTTCTATTTTGATTTTTTTTACTTCCTCTCTCTCCCTCTTTCTCTTTTCAAGATAAAGGGTTGTAACGAGCGGCGTAAATATATTTTATTCCGCGTACAACATCACACAAAAAAAGTAACTTCACCTTTTAGTTCTCAGCTTGAGCTTGTACGAAACCTGTGTGTAAAATACTGTAACAACTGGTACTAGAAATTTAAAAGCAGGAATCACATTAAATAAGACATGCTTTAAGAAAACTCTGTAGTTTAAGATTCATATGATTTCATATTTGTTTCCAGAAGTGCATACTATAACCAACAAACCAGCCCAATGATTTCTTCTACTTGTCGTGTCAAAATGTTCTTAATTTAGGGTGGCAACAGAATTTATGACTCATATATACAGAGGCTCCACATAGTTACGAGACAGCCAAGACGGCTTTAGCTCCCTAAATCAGTATGTAATGACCCGCGTAATTTGAATAATTAGTCGGCTTTGACTGTAGAATAGGAGGGTAGTTTGTCCCCATCACAATTATTATTTTAGCTTTTAGATTAAATTTGGGTCATAGAGTAGAGAATAAAGATGCGGATGTGAAGACTACTGAATGGTCCAGAGCAACGTTTTCCTCTACAGTGCAGTGTATGCCCATTTAATTTGGTTCAAAGTTGGGAGAAGAAAAGAGTCCCATTACAATTTTATTGAATGAATTGTCCGGGCGGATTAGTTTGAATTCTAGTCTTGAACCAAGTCAAGTATTAAATGTTTCAATAGGAAAATGACTGCGATGCAGATTTCAAAGAGTAGATAGCATCTCCTTGTGGCTTGAGCGTACAGAGTTGAGCTGACAAAGACAGAGAAGAGAGGTACCTTCCTCCTCCCGAAAAGGTTCCTATAGGTGAGTACATACCTCTGTCCCTGTCGCTGTCCAAATCCACTCACTCCATCTCCTCGTAACTTGTCCTATAAGTACCTACGTGCATATATATCTGTAGATTTATATTTGTGTAAGGTTTGTATTGTATTATTCCTATGTGTGCATTTTGGGTTCAATTTCATAGCTCCGGCTTTGGACCTTCCTTTTACATTACTGGGTGAAGTCAAGGGTTATAATAGAAGCATTTTGAAGTTTATACCATTTACGTTTCTAAGGAGAGTCTCGTGTTGGAGTCATCAAAGCTCATAGAATGAGAGAAAATTGGATTGCATTTGAATTTTATACATTTCCTATTCTGCAGATATTGGTAAAGGGAAATTGGTAGTGCGCGAGATAATTGTCTCTACTTGTTAGCCTAGTCAAATTTCCGACAGGATGTTCATCCCTTACCACTCCACGTATAGAATCATTGTGGATGTTTTTTTTTCGGGCCAAATTTTATTCTGGTCATATACATGTACTTTCTTCAAATTACTCACAATATTGGGGATGCAGTATTTACATACTGGGGGGCGAGAGAGGGACAATGGAGAAAAATTGGTGATTTGTACCAATTTTTTTTGAGCCATTTAGCCATTGGGAGAGAAAGGAGTTTGGGCTCAGAGACGCATGTAAATTTAAATGAACTTGGCATGAGAATGGGTTTGAGTAGCTGAGAAATCCTGTACGTATATATGGAAAATGTTGTTCGAGCAAAGATGAGACTTGCAGACTCCACACTTGATCACAATGCACAATGATATTTCTCCATGATATATACATCATTGGGTGATATTTTATAGAGCGTACAGGACATGTAGACACGTAGGTACGTACTAGAAGACTGGGAGAGGAAAGGAAGGAAAGATTGGGTACACGAGAGAGAGAGAAAAACGGCAGAGAAAAAGGACCTGTTTTTTCTCTGTGTTGATAGCTTGAGGGGAGTCAGCGCAAGGAAGAAAACTCGTGTACTAGAATTCCATTAGTTGAGACTGGAAGCGGGACACTGACTGAAAGTGAGGGAAATAATGCTTTCTCCGCTCTCCTCAGTTCTCGACCATACGTTTTGGTCGTCAGACGCAAACCTAATTGTGTTTACAACCTGAACCACTGTAAACTTTGTTGTTCTTGTTCCACACTCTCTTACATACTGCACTGTGAGCACAATCCAAATCTCGAGGCGGCACTATAAGAGAGAAGAAATATCAGCAAAGGACAGGGACAGAGAGAAAAAACGACACAACTTAGAAAATCAGACTATTACAAATCTTTAAATCTTTTCTAAATCAATTTCCAAACAATGTGATTAAAGAAGGAATTAAACTACAAAATCTTTCAGAATTTGATAAGTCCATCTATACGCAACAATAAATAAGAGCATATTGAACAATATTTCTATACGAAAAGTACCTCAAAAAGTTGCAAATTTTGTTCAGTAGTAAGAAAATCCTCATCCTGTAGACCTGTAGACTGTGGCTCTATATTGTACTGGAGACGCTCTTAAAAAAGTTCTCAATTATCACCATCAGTCCTTGTGGACAGTACGCAAAAAATGACTCGTTGAATCGGAAATAATCGCATACCTAAACCTAATCCTCTTCCTCGTGTAGTAGCGCAACAGCACTTCCTTCCTTCCCTTGTCCTATGTTAATTCATCCAATCTAATCAACAACTCAGCACCAAGTTTCCAAGTACCTTTCCTCAATTTTAGCTTTCATATTCAGTATTCAGTATATTGTTGTACGTAAAAAAAAATCATTTCGTCCAAGCACCTACACTTTACGACTACGACCGTCACTTTGACTAGAAATCAGAAAAGCTAAAAAAAATTTGAAGGATCCAATATTTGTCGGTAAGTTTTCATTAATTTTATTTGTGTTATAAAATGTAATGCGCATCCTTGAGCACAATATGTATACTCCCCAATATTCCCCATATTATCGTCAGTTCTCCTTATTTTAATCCTATTTAAAATTATATTGTTACACACAAATTCTCCTCCATCCTATTATCCTATTATAATTATTAATTGGTGCGAATTTACATTCTTTAAAAGTTTGTGTCCTCAAGTGAGGTAAAGAACAAATTTAGTTTTATTATCAGTCTAAAATAAAATTTCCCACACAAAGACAGATGTGAAGACTTTCTCCATATGTACTAAGCTCAATGGCTTAATCGGATTTAATTTATGTCTGAATAAATCTAAAATCTGGATTCACTCCAATGGCATTGAATTGCCACAAGGAACCGCGCACTAAAAAATGGTATAGTGGTATAGATAAAAGCTAAAAGTTAAAATTCTTCACAAATTTCTTCACAATCTTCTTCTAATCCTAAATGTGGAATTTGTTTGGAAGTACCTATAGGTACCTACCTACCCAACTTTAGTTTTGGGAGCGAGGCACGGGGAAACTATAATCTGTTTTTTAAGTCATTAGAGGAGAGCTAACAAAAATTCCCCACTTTCTTGGAGCAGACACATATTATGTACCTACCTAAAGGGGAGACATATACTAATATTAAATGCACAAGGTGTATCAAAATATGGAGTGAGAAAGTCTCACAGGTCTAATTCTATTTACTAGTGTTAATTCAAGAACATAGGAATAGGATATGGTTCAAAATAGGGTAAAATCCTCCATTAGCATTATACTGTTTACTGCTCCACTCTCCACGTGCTTAGAATATATTCCATTACGTGATATCCATGTGTTGGTTTCCGTCTCCATACCGATATTACTCACTGATTATCTTGGACTTAAAGACACAGCTGACGACTGTGTAGCACATCATCAGAGTACTCCCGTGATCAGGACAAATATAAGTACGCTACTACGCTGCGAGGACTACTGATAAAGATTTGATAAAGTATCTAGTAGTATGAATAGCTATTAGCGATTGGCGAGTGTATTAAATTACAGAATTTAACTGCCTATTTTGAATTTTGACAAGAGGCAGAGTGACAAATTAGGAGCCTCATGGAAGAATTAGAAGGGCCTTTGAGCGTCTCTACTCCCGCCGGCTACTACTATCACTATGCTGAGCTCACAATTTTAAATTGATTAGGTCGAAGCATGTATTTTTCTGTGAAGCTATTTTACTTACGTCGTAGGTAGTGTGGGAAGGAGAGGGAATGGTACGAGAGCGATAGAGACCTGAGTGAAAGCCGTGATAAGCGTTGACAAACTAGACTTTCCATCGACTCATCTCACACTATCCCTCCGAGAGAACATTCACGTACCATTGCTTTTTATCTTTGAAGCTGATCTCTCTAGTAATGTAATAGATTCGACCTGATACTGGTGATGGCCATTCATTCCCTCTGTGCATGGTTATTTGCGTTGCTTTGTCATCGTTTTAACTCTCTCACTCCATACTTTCCTCTCCCTCACAATGATATTTACTTAACCTGCAAATGGTTCCCATTGAGGCAGGCTGTACGGAAAACAGTGCAGTTGGAGAAAATATTATATGCCCATGTACAGTTCGTCGTGGGTAAATGTGTAACATTAAACAGGTCTCTCCAGCCAAGACCAAGACAACAGGGCCACCACCCGCCACACTGAAAATACTGAAGGTTCAGATGAATCCATGCACTTCGTCACGCTATAGACTCTTAAGCAAATGCACGTCTGAGCAGTTAAGGGTTAAGGCATTGCACTGGGATATTGGGATTGGGGTTGAGAGTGTGCATACTATTATATGCCCAATAATAAAAGTTCATCTGTGCCCTGTGTGTACAGTGCTGGTTGGTCTGGTCTGATGGTCTGTCTGCTGAACAAAGATGTTGGAAAAGTAAAGCCCTCTCGGTCCAATGGTTATCTCATCCTCATTGACTTCCCAATGTTTTGAGGCCTCTTGTGCCTGTTCATGTGTTCGTAATTTAGACTTGCGATTGGGAAAATGGCTCTTTGTCACTGCCATATCTCATCCATATTTAGTGGTGGGCTCGGAGTTGTGAACTGAATAACTCGAGCATAGAGTCTCCTTACGCTCACAAGAGTTTCAATTTCAAACTGTTAGATATCTTTTTCTTCTCCCTCAGCCAGGAGCTATAGGTAGACGACGTTGAACACACACAACATGAGCAGGCATGGATCGAAATTGAGTGACAGAAAAGGTTCAAGTAAATATTTTACAAACATACTATTAACAACAACTCTCGGAGATAGTTTACAAGGAGGAGGAAGATACGACCTATAAAAGGCAATTGGATGGTCATGGTTATGACATGCCCCATTCCCCTCCACAATAATGTATGTATAGACACAATTTTGTGACGGGAAACCCGGTCACAATTTTGTGTGTATAATCGAAAATGTTTGGATTGATCATTAAAATCAGTTGAGATTGGAAGGGTTGCTTGAGTTATTTTTGAGGTCATTAAACTTTGACAGGGTCCAATGCATTATCATATTTTCATTTCACTTCCTGCTATCTGGAACATGACTAAAGACACTCGTGGGCAAAAAAAGGACGGAGGAAGAAGGGCGAGAGAGAGAGAAAGTTTGAGACTTGGGGATTGTGAAACAAGTACCTTGAGTTCAGTTCCAATTGCATCTCGGTTTCAGCTTTCACAGAGAAAACATACGGGAAGAGCAAAAGTGAAAGTGGTTGAGCCAGTAAATGAGGAAAAGGGGGTAGAGGAAGAGGGAAAAAAAAAATCATGTACAGAGTATCTGGGTCGACTCCCATGCATTATTTATACATTGTACGTTGCACTTACGCGACAACACTAACGATAAAGTTCTTAGGCAAAAATAATAATATTCTCCATTCTACGCAGACGAGCATTTGTTGAGCTCGTCTTCCTCCTCCGTTTCGGGAGCAATGTATAAAAATAGAGAGAGGAGAAGCTATAAAAAAGTCGTTTCCTTGTAAACAGTCTATAGGTATATATTCTACGTTCCGTAGTGAGGGTAGTAAGGAAATATCCCGTGTCTTACGGTATTATGGGGAATAAGTACAGTTGTAGTGGATATTAGCCTTTGCTAACTACGAATACTGACTACGGAGCTCCTTGCGCTTTGTTTGGAGGGGTTCTTGGGAGCTAAAGGGAGGCAATCTGGATGATATGTGATGATGCCAAAACCATGGAGAGACAGTCCAATGTACAGTCCACGTACGTGAGTCTAACACAATAATGTTAAAAAAAAATTTAAAGGTACAAGAATAATAATAAAAGTAAAAGATGAAAGAGCTCAACCTTAGCTTTTGTTCTGTACGGAAGATGGTTGTTGGGACTCTTTGATATACATCTTATCTTGAGGGCGCTTACTCACAGTCTCATAGCCTCCTCGTCGTCCTCATCCTCATCTCAAATGAAACCAGAAGCAGGAGTGTAAAGCAAGGAGAGAAAATTCCGCTTCCTTTTTTTTGTTGATATTTTTATTGTTCATCTGAGAAGGAAGGAGCGTAGTCCTGGACCTCGTATCTCAAGTTATAGTGTAGTA